>CAUYQV010057992.1:0-60650 GCA_963574575.1 Galagoides demidoff
GCAAACATGGGGTACATTGTACCGTTTTCATATACAATTTGAAATACTTTCATCAAGCTGGTTAACATAAATTTCATGTCATTTGCTTAGTCATTGTATCAAAACATTTATATTCTAGTTCTAGAAAAGTTCACTTGTACCCAACATTTTCATAAGCCTGTGAAGAGCTTTTTGCCCCAGCAGCTCATGAGCTCTGTGGTCTTAGGATATAATGAGATAAAGTGGCCCTGGTATCTGAGGAGGCCTGGAAGTGGGAAAGAGTGGCTAGCGACACAAATGCACAAGGGTGGCAAAGATTAAAATAACCAGGTAAGAGAGGGTTAGGTTTCAGGAAAATAGTCTATCCTGTGCTTTGTTTTCTCCTGAGACACTTGTCTGATGTGTTTCAGACAGAACAAGAGATGCCAAATTCTGTGTATTTGTGCACACATGTGCTCATGTGTGTGTGTGTGTGTGTATACTAGGGTGTGCACAGGACGTTGCAACAAGCTCTGAAGATTCTGACTGTATTTGTTTTGTTTTGTTTTATTTTTTTGAGACAGAGTCTCACTAAGCCACCCTCAATACAGTGCTGTGGCATCATAGCTCACAGCAACCTCAAACTCTTTGGCTCAAGCCATTCATTCTCTTGCTCAGCCTCCCAAGTAGCTGGGACTACTGGCACCCCCCACAATGCCTGGCTATTTTTTGGTTGTAGTTGTCATTGTTGTTTGGTAGGCCCGGGCTGGGTTCGAACCCTCCAGCTCTGGTGTATGTAGCTGACACCTTAGCTGCTGAGCTATAGACACCGAGCCAATTCTGTATTGATTCCATCCAGATACAATGCTCCTGCCAGTCTTGGACCACTATGATTATTAAGGAAACAAAATAACAATAGCTGTCATTCATGGACACTAGCACTGAGTGTTATTCCATTTTGTTCTCATATCCTTCTAAGAGGGCAGACCTCCCACTGGGGAGGGTGTCAAGGCATGGATGCTGCCCTGGCATTGCAGCCGGTTAGCAACAGAAGGACTTACTCTGAAGCCTTATTTCTGTTGCATGCACTTATGGTGTCATAACGCCAGCTTTCTATAGCACTATTACAGCAAAGCTGGGTGATGTTAACACATACTAATTTTTTTGTTGAACAAGCAGGCCCCATAGGAGTGATGCTAAAGCCACTCAATTTTGTTTCCTGCTATTCCTTCAAAATCATTATATGTGGCTGGACGGAATCCAGGCCAATGTCCATGATGCTTCTGGTCACTCTTTGGTAATGAAAAGGGGTCTGATCACTTCTAGTCACACAATCATATATACTGGTGTGCATCAGTCTGGTGAAAATTTCAAGACGCAAACTCCATGTGCCATGGAAGCTTCTGCCCCAGCCAGCAGCTTAGGCCTGCAGTGGGGAAGGGGTGCATCTCGACTTCTCTCCTTACTCTGCCAGTGGCCTGCTCCACAGGGCCAGAGGGGGACAAGGAGATGAGAGGAAGGGGCGGGAGAGGCCTTTCCTCACTGGAACTGGAATAGCTCCATTACCCTGCCTCTGACTGACTCCAGGTCTCTGGGAGCTTTGAGAGCACCTAGGACACTGGAGATCTTCCATCTGCTGTTTCTTGAAGAAAGTGCCTGCCTCTCACTAACCAGTCATGTGCTGCTCCTCACACAAGCCCTGCCTGTCTACCTCACCCCACCAGGAGGCCCCTAGGCCAGTATTTGGACACCCCCTCAGGTACACAGCCCACACCTGGATTCCAGGAAAGCCCCGCCCCTCCTTTGCCGTGACAACTAGAGCACAAAGTGCCCAGAGAGGCACCTCTCTACACCTCCCTGTGAGACTGCCTATCTCCTTAGGGTTTCCAGGTGTGGGCCCTGTGTGTGTGTGCATGTGTGTCTGTGTCTGTGTTTGTCTGTGTGTCTGTGTATGTCTGTCTGGGGGTGGGGGTCGTGCACACTCCTGCTCCCTGGGCACAGGACGTCTTTCATGTCTTGATATCTGCCTTTCAGTTGAGACCTCTAAAGCCAGAACTAAAAACAGAAACGTCAGGCCAGGGCACAGTTCCGGGGTGTGTTTTCAGATGAAGAGCTCTGTTCAGTGAATCATGATTGCATAAAATAACCGTCTGTCCTGTCCACTCTACTACTCCCCAGATAAGAGTCTGGCCCCAGAAAACATGTTTTCAGTGTGTTTAAAATGGAGGAAACTCTCTGAAGTGATGTAGACCTCAGAATTGCACCCAATTCAGGTGCCTTTTGACAACTGAAGGAATTATGAAAGGAGTGAAAAAGTAAAGTATTCTAGTGCAAATGTCCTTGTGATAAAATGATTTTTTTCTTCAGAGTAGATAACTAGTAATGGGATTACAGGATCAAATAGAAGGTCTACTTTCAGCTCTTTAAGGATTCTCAATATTTCTTTTCATAGAAGCTGTATTAGTTTGCAATCCCACCAGTAGTGTACAAGTGTTCCCTTCTCTCCACATCCACACCAGCATCTGCAGCTTTGACATTTTGTGATGTAGGCCATTCTCCCTTGGGTTAGGTGATATCTCAGAGTGGTTTTTATTTGCATTTATCTGATGATTGGGGACAGTGAGCATTTTTTCATGTGTTTGTTGCCCATTCATCTGTCAAAAAAATAAAAAAGATATTTCAGGGGGGAAAAATGAGGCATTTACAGGTTTTATTGAAGGTGTCTACATTCCCCCAAGGACTATGAAGGGATCATTGATAGAAAAAGAAGGGAGGACTAATGGAGGGTTTCAGAGGAAAGGAATCTTCATCTCCAGGGGACTCAAGCCCAAGACTACTTAAGGCGAATAAAGGCTTAAGTAGCACCGTGGTCATCTATAATCCCAAGAAACTTAACAGGTCTTGAGTTCACCAAAACCAAGTTGCTTTTATAGCTGCCTGACACCACCTCTGGCTTGGGGCACCCATGGTGTTCCAGCACACATCCCCTTCCCTCTTTGCAGATTTAAGAAGATCATTCCAGTCCAGGAGCAGAGCATGGTTCAGATGCTGTGTCACCTTCTGGAATGTCTCCTGACTGAGGAGGACATCCCTGTGGATTGCCCCAAGGAAACCTATGAACTTTATTTTGTGTTTGCTGCCATCTGGGCTTTCGGTGGAGCAATGGTCCAAGATCAGGTAAGGAGACGTGCTGAAGTTCACACCCATGTCGAAATCTGCAGCAATAAAAACAGATTCCCCAGCAAAAAGATTCAGAAGACAGGACAGCTAACTATGTCAGAATTAACTATGTGTTACTCTGCTAAAGACATCAGTCACCCTAGTGGGCCTCATGGGGTGAGACAGATTGGGGTTATGGTGTATTAGGAGGTGTGGCTTTTTGAGTTAGTGAACATATGTGTCTCTGATTTCTTGGAGAGTTGTACTGTGTTTGACTTAGAACAGCTGCTGGTATGTTTTTACTACTTTGCCAGATGACATGTGTTTTATAGAGAGGTGGAAGGATGCTGTGCTGTAGAAGCTGGAGTGGAAGGCATCACTTTGCCCTTCTAAAAGTGTTCCAGAACAAGCCTTTACCACTACATACTAGGCCAGAGTTCACCATAGTTTCTCCAATACACCCAAACACAGAAATGTCCAGAGAATATTGGACCAAAGGTTAATTGGCAACTACAAGTAGGAAACCAAGGTATTATTTATCTCATGGTGCTGATTGCTATAGCCTCATGTTGTTAGGGGTAGGGATATTGGCTTGGAATATCTTAGCACCTTATTCCTCATCCTTCCTGTATTCTCAGCCTTTTTCTTTACTTATTTTCCTCCAAATAGAAGACATTTTATCTAGAAACAACATACTCAGTATTATGCAAACCAGCCTCCTACAACTAATTCTAGCCATCAGGCAATATTATTTAGAGGTTAAGAACATGGATTGTGTTAGCAAATTTTTAACCATACATTAGAGTTCTGGTAACAATAGGTGCTATGCTGAGAAGAGATCTGTTCACCTTTGACTTACTCACCTTGTATAACCAAAACTTTGTACCCTTTGGTCAATACTTCTCCTCTGTCCCTGGTACCTCTCGCTGCTTCTATGAATTTGAATATTCTCGATCATCATGTAAGTGCTGTCATGTAGGGTTTGTCCTCTTAGGCCTGGATCCTTTCACTAAACATAATGTCCTCCCGTGTCATCATGTTGTGGCAAATGGCAAGATTTCCTTCTTCTCTAAAGAAATTTGCAAAAGGGAGAGATCTTATGTTAAGTGTTCTCATCACAAAACAAAAACAAGGACAACAATAATAATAACCAGATAAACAAGAGGGCAGTGATGGGTTTGAAGTGTGAAGGTGATAGGTCTCGTGCATAGATTATGATGAAGGTTTCACAGGTGTATACTGACCTTCAAATGCATCATGCCATATGCATTCAATACATGCAGCTTTTTTGTACGTCAGTCATGCCACGATAAGGTGGTTTATAAAATAAACTGAAAATAGCAAAGTAAAGATAAAAAAGAACACAGACTGAGGATTTGAAATATAACTGTGCCACTGTTATCTGGGAGATCATGGGCAAATAATTCATCCTCTCTCCACCATATTCTCTCCACGAGTGCAAGGGTAGAACTGTGGCACCCAGTTTCTGGGATGAATTACTCGGCACAGATACACTCGTGGCACAGAGAGCAACCCACATGTGTTATTATTAACATTCTCCTAGCATTGATACTCAGTTTTCCAGGTGGAACCTGGTGCCTCTCCCACAACGTAACAGGAGGATCAGAACAAACTGCAACTGCCAAGAGTCACAATTTACTCATTCTGGTCTGAGTCAATTGTGGGGCTCTCTCAAAGAAAAGTAAAAGCTTTCAGCCTCCCAGGGCAAAATCAAGTTCTAGGAGTCCAAAACACAATTAAGCTGGGACAAAAAGAACTAGCCATTAATTTCTTTTCAGTTTTCACGGGCCTTGGTATGGCCTCCTTCCTACCTCCCATCACTGCTTAATGTGTGCACTGGTGGTCAGAATTTAAAAAGTGGCTCTCACATCCTCAGAGGAAGTGGCCTTTTCCACCCCCTCATAGAGCCAGATGCCCTGGGGGCGGAAGGGGAAATCTGCATGGGCAGGAGGCGGCTGGACCTGCAGTTTGACCTCTGAGATTCCCGTGCCATCTGATGTGCAGTCCTGGGAGCCTCTCTGCAGACTGCTGTTTTGACAGCTTAACATTTCCCCTTTGAGACAAGGATGCAGAGAGTTCAGAAGGATGGATGAGACCTGGCTGAAATGCACAGAGATCTCAAATGCAGAGGTCGTTGCCTTCTATCAAATGCAATCTCTGACCTTTCTGCTGGTGAAATGTCAGACAGCAACCACTGGGTTCCTCTCCCAAGCCGGTGCTAAGCAGTCAGTGGGGTTTCAGGATGAAGATACTTGGTCAATTTTTCTACTTCTGTATAGAAAAATTTAAATCGACTCAACTCTTTTTAAAAGCCCTGGAGAAAGCATCCCTCCAGGTGTCCTGGGCTCTGGAGCACTTGGCTTGCTTGCCTATGGGGCGAGGATAAAGGAGAAAGCTTTTAGCAGCAGGAGACGTCCGAAGACCCCTGTGCAGCCTACATTAAAGCCAAACACCAAGAATAGTGCTGTAAATTGGAAAGTAGGAATTTGGCCAAAATATTCACATCAGGAATACCAACAGTACTTACATTTAAAAAGCAGTCATTAAAGCCAAACAGCAGTGCAAGATGGAGCCTAGGCTGGAATAGATGGTCTCACTTAAAACAACAATAACAAAAAACCAAAAATGGACCTGACTGAATACTTTGCAGCCTTCACAGAGGCTGTTCACCTTTGACTTACTCACCTTGTATAACCAAAACTTTGTACCCTTTGGTCAATACTTCTCCTCTGTCCCTGGTGCCTCTCACTGCTTCTATGAATTTGACTATTCTCGATTCATCATGTAAGTGCTGTGATGTAGGGTGGCCTCTTAGGCCTGGATCCTTTCACTAAACATAATGTCCTCCCGTGTCGTCATGTTGTGGCAAATGGCAAGATTTCCTTCTTCTCTAAAGAAGCACAAGGCAGAGAGAGCACCAGGTTGCATCACTGAAAACCTGGGTTCAATTCCCAATTCTGTCTTTTCTTATATAAAATAGGGATCTCTTTAACTAGCCCAGGAAAATTTGAAGCATTGTGAAGATCTAATGCAGTGAAATTGGGTCCCCAACTCTAACACAGTATGACAGTAAAGTCTTAGTGTCATCCAGGTCAAAACAGAGAGGAAGAATAGGGAACTATCAGAATCCAAGGGAGATGCCAAGTTTAGAAGGAGCCTTGGCTTGGCGTCTGTAACTCAGTGGTTAGGGCGCCGGTCACATACACTGGGGCTAGTGGGTTTGAACCTGGCCCGGCCCTCCTAAAAAACAACAATGATAACTACAACAACAACAACAACAAAAAAAAATAACCGGCCATGTGGTGGGCACCTGTAGTCCCAGCTGGGAGGCTGAGGCAAGAGAATCACTTAAGCCCAAGAGTTGGAGGTTGCTGTGAGCTGTGACACCACAGAACTCTACCAAGGGCAACATAATGAAACTCTGTCTCAAAAAAAAAAAAAATTCAGCAGGTGCCTGTTCATAGTGTCAAGTCATGAAAGGACTGTTGGACTGGCCCATCAGAGGTCACCTGTCTTTACAGTGTCTAAGTATAGTGGAAAATAAGGCCAAATGGTAGATTACAAGGGGCTGTGACAATGTTGGCAGCACCTAGCCAATGGCTCAGTTGAGAAATTGACAAGATAACTCAAAGGTGGGATGAAGGGTGAACAGTAAGGAAGTTCCACCTGGCCTTCTTTCTAGATGTGGCCCTCATCTCAGAGTTTCCATAGAAACCTAATATCTTGTTTTCATAGAAAGTAAAAGGTCTTCAAGAATTTAATCCATGAGTTAAAAATGATGGGGTAGTGGGGGCGGGTGGGGGGCAGTGGTGGTCCCTGAGGTTTTTGATCGGAAAGAACGATATTGGGAAGCTACATGTCCCTTTGAGCTAAAGTCAAATCGGAGTAAGAACAGCAAAACAAACCTGTCCTTATCTTAGAACCTATTTCCATTCTCATTTTAAAGCAAAAGATTTCAGTCCTACTTTCACAATAGACCCCAGAATGAGAAGCTCCTCTTTTGGGAGTTCAGGTCTGCTGCATGCACCCAGCTCCGTGATCTTTCCAGCCTTTGAACTCGTCTCTGTCCCACCTCCCGTGAACATTTCCTAAAATGCCCAATCTGGGCCTTTTTTCTTTTTAGAATTTTTCTTAGTTTTATGTGTTCAAAGGGTGGGTTTGCTCTTCTGGAAAGTTTCTGGGAGCAATAGGGGCATGTGTGTGTGTATTAACTTGAACACAGTAAGACAGTCTGAGTATACAGGTGCCCACCCCTATCCTTAAAGGGCTCACAATCTCATATGTTTGCATTTAGAATTTATATCCTAGCTATTCCTTCATCAGAAAGACCAGCAAAGCTTTGTCTTTCCTGCTGCTCCTAGATTTTAGAATTTTAGCTCTTAGAAGAACCTTGGAAATCTTCCTTTCTAGGACCCTTGTTTTAAAGATGAGAAAACTGAGGCACAGAAAGATGAGATTTCCCAGTGGTGGCATACCTTATCCCCCTTCTGAGGCCCTTCTCACTCAACCACCCTGTGTCTCTTGGTGTCAAAAGACACTATTTTATTCCAACCCTTCCAGGTGCCATCCTGGGGATGACTCAGAACCCCAGGCATCTAGGAAGATGGGGCAGGTCTGTCTCTTTAGGAGTTTTTTGGCCTACCCGTCTTGTGTCCATGGGTTCCCATTCTCCTCACACCCTCCCACTTCTGCTCTCTTTATCCTTAAGTGGCTATAAGATATGCCAATACCCGGGTGTTTTATCTGGGTGGCCAACCCAGTGTGCCTATACATGCCACAGAGCTGCAGCTGCCCACAGGCAGGAGAGCTGGCCCATCCAGCAGGCCTGTGGAGGCAGGAGCACTTCATGTTTCTGCTCTGCCCTTCTGTATGAGGCCATGGCCTTGTATTCAGGAGGACCTTGATCCCTGACTTGCTTTGTTTTGGCAGCTTGTGGACTACAGGGCGGAGTTCAGCAAATGGTGGCTGACACAGTTCAAGACGGTCAAGTTTCCTTCCCAGGGCACTGTCTTTGACTATTACATAGACCCAGAGACCAAGAAGTTGGAGCCTTGGTCCAAGCTCATCCCCCAGTTTGAGTTTGACCCAGAAATGCCCTTGCAGGTGAGTGGCTGACCCGCTGAGGACATGCAGCTGTCCTCAAGGACCTGCAGTGACTTTAGTAGTGACCCTGTATCCATGTTTGAGCACGCAGCCTTGCTAGGAACTAGTCACCCCCAGCTACACACCTTTGAGAGGAAAGCACAGGTAGGAAGAAGCCACAGGGTCCCCTGAAGGCAAGGACATCTACACACCAGAAGCAACTGGTATCCTGAGGGCAGAGGGGAGAAGCCGGCCAGGGCAGAAGATTGTAAGATACTCCAGGCACCAGAGGCAAGACAGCAGAGTGGGGAGGCGGGAAGGGGGTAAGGCTTCCTGCCCAGCGATGGGGGCCAAGAATGAGCTGGAAGGATAGTCCTAATGTGAATATTGGGAAGATGCTCCTGACTGCACTGATGTGGGGAGCCCCTCCTTCAGAAACCTCCAGAATGTTGTGTGGTACTCCTCCCTGGAGCCGTGACCCCACCAGCACCTCCATCTGTCCCTGCCCTAGGCCTGTTTGGTGCACACAGTCGAGACCATCCGTGTGTGGTACTTCCTGGAGTGCTTGCTGCAGCGGCGGCGGCCTGTCATGCTGGTGGGCACCGCAGGCACTGGAAAGTCAGTGCTAGTGGGAGCCAAGCTGGCCAGCCTCGACCCTGAGCAATACCTGGTGAAAAACGTGCTGTTCAACTACTACACTACATCGGCGATGCTGCAGGGTAAGGGGCCCAGGGCGCCTGGGGTGGGGCCAGGGTCTGGGTGGCCCTGTCACCAGGCTCAGAGCTGCAGCTTCTGATTGTGGGTGTCTGCCTGGCTGGACCTCCTTCATGCCCCTTCCTGGAGCACCTCCACCTGCCTCTCCACCACTCATTAGCACAGCTGCCACCCACCTCCTTCTGTTCTCCCCTGGCCTATCAAATTCAACTCAGCAGCCCTGCGCCTGGGTGACAAAGAGAGGGGTAAGCTGGGAGGAGATTTTCAGGGACTCGCAGACATCTGTCACTGGAAGTGTCTCTAGAGAGCATTTAATTCACCCCTAGTATCTTACAGATGGGGAAACTGAGGCTCAGGGGAAAGGACGTGGTTGCCCAAGGTGATAAGCAGACTTCACATGCCTGATTTGTTTAAATCTTAACTCTTTGTAGTCTGCCTAGTAGATTCATGGTTACTCTTTCTTATTCCAGGAAGATAGACACATCTGCACCTATTTGCCAGTCCAACAAGTATGGAGACTATCCGTTCTGTCCATTGACCTCAATTCTTACTACTCCTGCCACTACACTGATAATAATAATAATAACTGACATTAATCAAGCACTCACCAGCGCATGTCAGTCATACTTTATTTCAGGCCTCTACATATTTTTTTATACTTATTTAATTTTATACAGCTCTGTAAATAAGTTCATTTGTTTCCTCCATTTTATATATGAGAAAACCAAGAGAAAGCAGAGAGAAGTTAAATGAGCTACCTTAAGCCACATGGTAGCAGTGGAGCCAGGGTCTGACCCAGAATGTCTGGCTGCACAGCCTGTGCTCTTAATCAGTAGGCCAGTGACTGTCAACAGGTGTGCCACGGCACATGGGTGTGCTGGGAGAGAATCTTAGGTGCACCATGAAAATCTTTAAATATCATTAATTAAATTATTTTTAAAAGAAGTTCAAAGCACAGTAAGTATATTCTTATTTTTAACTTTTTTTTTGATCAACGTAATTTGAGTGTGCCACAGAAGTTTAACTATAGGTTCAAGTGTGCTGTGAGATAAAAAAGGTTGAAAAACACTGCTCTAGGCTATTCTGCCTCTGTAGCAAGAAAATACTTTGGAAACTGCATTAGTACTCAAAATTCTTATTATTATCATTAGCATAATTCAACTTTTCTAGGGCAGTGATTTTCTAAAACTCTATTAAAATGGTTTTATAATGTAAAAACAAATTTTAACAGAGAGTAAAAATGTTTGGCCAAGGAAGAAGAGATGAGTCCTTGCACTGCCCTGATCTGTTGTTCTTCTAGACTTTCTCCTTTCCTTTGTTAAAACATAGAGAATTATTTTTAAAAATCTCAAAGTGCTGTGAAATGCAGCCAGGATGAACACTGTCTTTCACTGAAGCTGGACATTTACTAAAACACAGCACTTTTTATCTCTTGTTCATCCTATCTTGGCTTTTCCATAATGTAAACCTCAAAGCCACCCCCTCTATTACATTTAGAGCAGCTGTCCTCTAACTTCCCCTACCCAGAGCTGCAAAGGACTGGGGGGTCAGCCGAAGCCCAGAGCAGCTGTTACATATAAAAAAGATCCACTCAGCTACTAAGGATCCTAATACAGATCAGGACAAGCATGTGGGCTCTGATGAAGTTAGTTGCTAGGGGCAAGATGGCTGACTGGAGCCAGCTTTCAACAGAAGTTCCTGTCCAGAGGGAAGGACTATGACCAGAAACTACCCAACAATGCTGAAGACTGGGAGCTGAGCTGAGAGAGAAGAGTGATAACTGCATATCACCTCTGCTGAGGCAAGCTGTGACTCCAAGAAAGCAAATTTCAGCTGAGATTTCAACCCAGAGTCACTAATCCACTAAGACCAGAAAAAGACCAACTGAATACAAGACAGAGCCACCTAACCCCACCACACCAAGTAGGTCCCCAGTGCCTCACACTATGATACTATATGGGTTCTTTGCAAAGCTGTAGGGGAAAAAGCTACAATCACCAGTCCCAGATCCTTGGGAAAAGGCTGGTTAACCACAACTACAGGAACCCCCAATCCAATTTCACCTTACCTGCCCATCTAGCCAACCAGTGAAAAATAATCATGGGGCGAAATCAGCAAAAAAGCTCTGGCAACATGAATAATCAGAGTAAATTAATTCCCCCAAGAAATGGTAAAACAAACACATCAGATGACCCCATTCATAAATAAATGGCTGAGATGTCGGAAATCAAGTACAGAATTTGGATGACAAATATGATCAACAGAATGGAGTTAAAGCTGGAATTAGAATTTCAAGGAGTAATTCAAATGCTGTCTCAAGAATTCAATGAATTCAAAGACAAAATCACCAAAGATTTTGATACATTGATGCAAGAACTTGCAGCCCTCAAAGATCTGAAAAATACAGTAGAGTCCTTCAGTAACAGAATAGAGCAGGCAGACATAGAAGACAAAGCTTTTGAATGCTCCCAATTGCTCAAAGAGGAAGAGAAGTAGAGAGCAAAAATGGATCATTCTTTCACAGAGCTCTGGGATAATTAGAAGAAAATTAATATTTGCCTTATAGGAATTCCTGAAGATGATGAAGTTGCTTCACAAAGCACAGATGCTCTACTCAAGGAGATACGGGAAGAGAACTTCCCAAACATAGCAAGAGATTCTGAAATTCAGATAGCAGACAGTTTCAGAACCCCAGGACGACTAAACCCAAATAAAACATCTCCCAGACACATTATAATTAACTTTGCCAAAGTTAATATGCAAGCAGCCAGACGTAAGAAAACCATAACCTACAAGGGGAAGAAAATTAGAATGACTGCAGATCTCTCTGCTTAAACCTTTCAAGCTAGAAGAGGGTGGTCATCCTTTAATCTTCTAAAACAAAATAACTTTCAACCCAGAATCCTGTATCCAGTGAAACTGAGTTCATTTATGATGGAGAAATTAAATACTTTAATGACATCCATGCATTGAAGAAATTTGCCATAACTAAACTAGTTCTCCAGGATATTCTCTGACCCATCCTCCATAATTACCAGCACAATCCTCTGCCACCAAAGTAAATTCACTCAGAAGCTTTTGATCAAACTCCAACTTCCACAGTGGCAAAAGGATTAAAAATGTCTACTGGACTTTTGAAAAACTCGATACCCAAAATACTATCAGGCTTATCAATATTCTCAATTAATGTGAATGGCTTAAATTGTCCTCTAAAGAGGCACAGGGTGGCTGACTGGATACAAAAACTCAGGCCAGATATCTGTTGCATACAAGACTCTCATCTTAAGATAAATATAGACTCAGGGTGAAGAGATGGTCATCTATAATTCAGGCAAATAGAAATCAGAAAAAAATCCAGTGTTGCAATTTTATTTGCAGATACAATAGGCTTTAAACCAACAAAAGTAAGGAAAGATAAGGATGGTCACTTCATATTTGTTAAGGGCTACACTCAACAAGAAGAGATTTCAACTATTAACATTTATGCATCCAATCAGAATGCACCTCAATTTATAAGAGAGACTCTAAAAGACATGAGCAACTTGATATATTCCAGCACCATAATAGTCAAAGATTTTGACACCCCTTTGGTGGCTAGATCCTCCAATAAGAAGCTAAGCAAAGAAATTTTAGATTTAAACTTAACCATGCAACAATTGAATTTAACAGACATCTGCAGAACATTTCATCCTAACAAAACTGAATACACATTCTTCTCATCAGCCCATGGAACATCCTCCAAAATTGCTCACATCTTAGGTCATAAGTCTAACCTCAGCAAATTTGAAAGAATAGAAATTATTCCTTGTATTTTCTCAGACCATCATAGAATAAAAGTTGAACTCAGTAACAACAGGAATCTGCATACTCAAACTAAATAACCTCATGCTGAATGATAGCTGGGTCATAGATGAAATTAAGAAGGAAATTACCAAATTTTTGGAATAAAACAATAATGAAGACATGAATTACCAAAACCTCTGGGATACTGCAAAGGCAGTCTTAAGAGGGAAATTTATAATTGTGGTATATGTATACCATGGAATATTATGCAACCTTAAAGAAATAAGGAGACTTTACCTCCTTCATGTTTACATGGATGGAGCTGGAACATATTCTTCTTAGCAAAGTATTTCAAGAATAGAAGAAAAAGTATCCAATGTACTCAGTGCTACTATGAAACTAATTTATAGCTTTCATATGAAAGCTATATCCCAATTATAGTCTAATAATATGGGGAAGAGGGAGGGGTGGGGGGAGGATAGGTGGTGGGAGGTTGATTGATGGGACTATACCTATGGTCCATCTTACAAAGGTCCATGTGAATTTTTCTAAATGTAGAATATAAATGTCCTAACACAATAACTAAGAAAATGCCATGAAGGCTATGTTAACCAGTTAAGTAAAAATATTCTAAATTGTATATAAAACCAGCACACTGTCCCCCATGACTTCACTGATGTACTCAGCTATGATTTAATTTTAAAAAAAAAGAAAGAAAGAAAGAAACTACCAGATGCTTTAAGTGCTTTAAGTAAGAAATAACTACCCGACTATGATGTAGTCCAAGCTGAAATCCAATAGGTCAATGAACCAGGGGACCAGCAGGAAACTATTCTATTCAATTATGGAAAAAAATTTGGCATTATCCTTCAGAAAAGAAGAGTAAGATGGGCTATACTACTAGGACAGGGACAAGAGGCAAAATGTCAAGTGGACTTATAAAAAACAAGAGCTTTTGAAAGCCGTGGTGAGACAACCTAAAAAGTAAGAAACCAGAAGTTCCTATGATGCTTCTTTTTAACAAATGTAATCAGCAATTCTAGTACTGGTAGCTGAATATTGTATGACTATATATAATTAGGTGCCCTGGAAAGATGATGAAAACTATTGTTTGGTTTAAAATGTCAGCCAGGCACAGTGGCAAGCACCTGTAGTCCCAGGTATTTGGGAGGCTGAGGAAAGAGGCTTGCTAAAAGTCAGGAGTTTGAAGCAATAATGCATTGTGATGGTCACACTTGTAAACAGCCACTTTGCTACAGCCTAGACAACATAGTAAGAACTTGTTTCCAAAAAAAACAAAATTAATAATAATAATTTTTAAAAGGCCAAACAATGGTTGCTGGTGATAAAGTGGAGCTGGCCTTCCCTATCCATGGTTCTACATCTATGATTCAAAATACTGTGGCTGAAAAATATTTTATTTATTTATTTATTTATTTATTGAGACAGAGCCTCAAGCTGTCACCCTGGGTATAGAGCCATGGCATCATAGCTCATAGCAACCTCCAACTCCTGGCTTAAGTGATTCTCTTGCCTCAGCCTCCCAAGTAGTTGAGACTACAGGCACCCACCATAATGCCTGGCTATTTTTTGGTTGTAGTTGTCATTTTTATTTGGCAGGCCTGGGCTAGATTCAAACCCACCAGCTCTAGTATATGTGGCTGGTGCCTTAGCCACTTAAGCTACAGGTTCCGAGCCTAAAAAATATTTTTTTTAAATAAAAATAAAATATAACAATAAAAAAATTGAAAACAATATTGTATAATAACTATTTACTATCATTTACACTGCATTAGTTGTTATAAGTAACCTAAAGACAATTTGTATGTGGGAAGGTGTGTATAGGCTATATATAAATAGCACGCCTTCTTATATCAGAGACTTGAGTATACTTAGATTTTTATATCCATGGGATGTGGGGTAATCCTTTGTGGATACCAAGGAATGACTGTACCCAAAAAGGACACCTGGAGAATAACAACAGGAGCATCAGGAGAAACAATTTAACATGGAGAACCTGCTAGACCACAGAAGAAATATCTGATATATGAGATTGAAAGAGTATTGAGCTAAAAGACCCAAACTGATGCTGAGAATTGATTAAGACTTCAGTTTTAAAAGGAAAGAAAAGAGGCAAAGACCATGTGTTTACTTGCTAGAGAAGAATGTGAATTAAAAAAATAAATAAACAAAAACCTATTTCTAAATTGCCTGACCATGATGGATGTAAAAGGTTATGATCTGTCTGAAGAAGTTAAGAACCAGTGGGACAAGGCAGATAAACTTTTTAGCACAGTGTGTGGCCAGAAATACCCTCCAGAAAAAAGCCAGTCAATATTCTGTCCTCAAATCTCTGAGACTTAAAAAGGGAAATCTGAAAAAAAAGACAGGGGGGAGAAGTCCAGAGGTTTATCAGTTAAAATTGAGTATTATAAAGCAAGATGGTAAAGGCAAGTAACTACTCTCCAATATAAGGTTTAATTTCCAATGTCTCTGTATGACAGAGTTCATTTTCTGGTGTACACTATAAATAATTTATAAATTGTGATAATGTTGTTATTAATATCAATAATTGTAATGGTGGTCATTCAACAACTATTAATTAGAAGATGCTTTCATAATCAAAGGTTTAGACAATGGGAAGCATTCAAATACACCATAGCTTTGCAGATGATCATTAAAATAATTTATATAGGTCAAAGTTGCATACTGCACTTACTCAAAACCCTTCCTACAAAACGTATACCATAAAATGATTTTGAATATAGCTACCACATCAAACCTAAGGATCAAATAATAAGTTTAAAGATTACATTCTATGTTGAAACTATGCTACTCCCCACTATAAGTCAATAAATAACTATACCTGACTAATAAAAAAAAAAAGAGGGAATTTTATAGCATTGCAAGACTTCCCCAAAAGAACCAAAAGAGAGGAAGTCCACAACTTAATGGGACATCTCAAACAACTGGAAAAGGAAGAACATTCCAACCCCAAACCCAGAAGAAGAAAAGAAATAACTAAAATTAAAGCAGAATTAAATGAAGTTGAAAGATTAATAAATCAATAGATCAATTGAGAGATCAATAAATCAAAAAGTTGGTTTTTTGAAAAGATCAATAAAATAGATAAACCTTTGGCCAACCTAACCAGAAATAAAAGAGTAAAATCCCTAATTTCCTCAATCAGAAACTATAAAAGCCAAATAACAACAGACTCCTTAGAAATTCAAAAAATCCTTAATGAAAATTACCAAAAACTCTATTCTCAGAAGTATGAAAATCTGAAGGAAATAGACCAATACTTGGAAACATGCCACCTTCTTACACTTAGCCAGAAAGAAGTGGAAACATTGAACAAGCCTATATCAAGTTCTGAAATACCATCAATTACAAAAAATCTCCCCAAAAAGAAAAGCCTGGGACCAGATGGCTTCACATCAGAATTCTGCCAAACCTTTAAAGAGGAACTAGTATACCTATATTACTTAACCTTTTCCAAAACATAGAAAAAGAAGGAATACTCCCCAACACATTCTCTGAAGCAAATATCACCCTGATCCCCAAACCAGGAAAAGACTCAACAAGAAAAGAAAATCATAGACCAATATCTCTAATGAATAGTAATGCAAAAATATTCAATAAGATCCTAGAAAACAGAATCCAGCCACACATCAAACAAATTATACATCATGATCAGATAAGTTTCATACCAGGGTCCCAAGGATTGTTCAATATATGCAAATCTATAAATCACATAAACAAAATAAAAAACAAAACCACATGATTCTCTCAATTGACGCAGAAAAAGCTTTTGATAATATCCAGTGTCATTTCTTGATCAGAATACTTAAGAAAATAGGTATAGAAGGAACATATCTTAAACTGATAGAGGCCATCTATAGCAAACCCACAGCCAATATCATATTGAATGGAGTAAAATTGAAATCATTTCCACTTAGATCAGGAACTAGGCAAGGTTTCCCATTGTCTCCACTGCTTTTTAACATTGTAATGGAAGTCTTAGCTACCGCAGTTAGGCAAGAAAAGGCAATCAAGGGGATCCAAATAAGATAAGGTGACCAGATTTTAACACTGGTAAAGTGGGACACCATTGAAGGGGGCCTGACAACAATGAAAACTTTAATAAGCAGTTCTTGATAATCAGTTCTCAACAATTATTTGTTATTATTAAAGTTTAACATTATAAAATTAACAAAAACAATATAAAATGCATATCCTGGCAAAATAGCCACATGGCAGCCAAAAACCATATATTCCCTTCCTGTTCTCCCGTGTTCCCTAGCTTGCCATGCATTCTTTCCAAAAATCAGGGCTTTTTAAAAATGTCACAGGATGCAGGACAAATTTTTAAAAATTGGGACTGTCCTGCCAAAAGCAGGACATCTGGTCACCTTACTCTAGAGCGAGGGGAGCTACTTGTTTGTTCTAGACAGTTTGGCTCCTTCTGAGCTAATTGTCCTTGCCTAGAAGCAAGGGAAGGAGTCAGTTTCCTTCTGATACCTTGCCCAGGAGGGGAGTAGGGAGTTTACATTAGCCTTTTCATTTCCAAATGAAGTTACATTAACCTCTTCATTCCCAAATGGAGTTACATTAACCTTTTCAGCAGCTGAAAACCGTATATTCCCTTCCCATTCTCCCACTGTTCCCTAGCTTGTCATGCATTCTTTCCAAAAATCAGGACTTTTTTAAAATGCCGCAGGACGCAGCACAAATTGCTAAAAATCGAGACTGTCCTGCCAAAAGCGGGACATCTAGTCACCTTAAAATAGAACCACAGTAGATCAAACTGTCATAGATGATATGATTGTATATCTGGAAAACCCCAGGGACTCAACTACAAAACTCCTAGAAGTAATCAAGGAATACAGCAGTGTCTCAGGATACAAAATCAATACTCACAAATCTGTAGCCTTTATATATACCAACATTAGTCTAACTGAAAAAACAATCAAGGACTCTATTCCCTTTATAATAGTGCCAAAGAAGATGAAATATCTGTGAGTGTATCTAACAAAGGATGTGAAAGATCTGTATAAAGAGAACTATGAAACTCTGAGAAAAGAAATAGCTGAAGATGTTAACAAATAGAAAAATATACCATGCTCATGGCTGGGAAGAATCAACATTGTTAAAATTTCTATACTTCCCAAAGCAATCTACAGATCTAATGCAATCCTTATTAAAGTACCTCTGTCATACTTTACAGATCTGGAAAAATTAGTGCTTCATTTTATATGGAAATAGAAAAAACCTTGAACAGTCAAGACATTACTCAGAAATAAAAATAAATCAAGATATATAATGCTTCCAGCCTCAGATTATACTACAAATCTATAGTGATCAAAACAGCATGATACTGGCACAAAAATATAGAGGTAGATGTATGGAACAGAATTGAAAACAGGTGAACCCAGACACTTACTGTCACTTGATCTTTGATAAGCCTATCAAAAATATAAATTGGGGGAAAGATTCCCTATTTAACAAATGGTGCTGGGTGAATTGGCTGGCAACCTGTAGAAGACTAAAACTGGACCCATACCTTTCTTCTCTAACAAAAATTGACTCTCAGTGGTTAAAGGACTTAAACTTAAGACATGAAACTATAAAAATTCTTGGAGAGCATGTAGGGGAAACACTTTAAAAAATTGGCCTGGGAGAATACTTTATGAGGAGGACCCCCCGGGAAATTAAAGCAACATCAAAAATACATTACTGGGATCTGATCAAACTAAAAAGCTTCTGCACTGCCAACAACACAGTAAGTAAAGCAAGTAGACAGCCCTCAGATTGAGAGAACATTTTTTTAGGTTATATTTCCAACAAAGGTCTAATAACCAGAATCCACAGAGAACTCAAACTTACTAATAAGAAAAGAACAAATGATCCCATTTCATTGTGGGCAAGAGATATGAACAGAATCTTCTCTGAAGAAGGCAGGTGCACGGTCTACAGACACATGAAAAAATGCTCATCATCTTTAATCATCAGAGAAATGCAAACCAAAACCACTTTGAGATATCATCTAACTCCAGTAAGATTAGCCCACATCACAAAATCCCAAAACTATAGATGTTGGCGCAGATATGGAGAAAAGGGAACACTTCTGCAATGCTGGTGGGAATGCAAGCTAATATGCTCCTTTTGGAAAGAAGTTTGGAGAATACTCAGGGATCTAAATGTAGACCTGTCATTTGATCCTGCAGTTCCTCTACTAGGTGTATATCCAAAAGACCGAAAGTCACTTGGCAACATATTTGCACCAGATTATTCACTGCAGCTTAATTCATAATTGCCAAGTCTTGTCAGAAGCCCAAGTGCCCATGGACCCATGAATGGATTAATAAATTATGGTATATGTATACCATGGAATACTATGCAGCATTAAAAAAAAGATGGAGACTTTACTTCTTTTATGTTTACATGGATGGAGCTGGAAAATATTCTTCTTAGTGAAGTAACTCAGGAATGGAAAAAATATATATCCAATGTACTCAGTACTACTATAAAACCAATTTATAATCACTCTCACTTTCATGTGAGAGGTGAATCACAACTATAGCCCAGGATGAAGGAGGGAAGGGGAGAAGGATGAGAAGGGAGGGGGTGGTTCGATAGAGGGAGGGTTAATGGTGGAACTACACGTATGGAACATATTGCAAGGGTACAAGTCAAATCTGTCAGGTATTGAGCACAAATGTCTTAACACTGTGATTAAGTAAATGAGGTGAAAGCTATGTTAATTAGTAGGAAGTAAGCATTCTGATTTGTACAAATAATCAACACATTGAATCCCACAAAGGCATGAATGTATTCATGATCTATGTATATATGACTTAATAAGAAATAAATAAATAAAAGGTCCACTCTGTTAAAGCTCAGACCCTGGACTCTGAAAAGCACTGCGCTCTCTTACTGGGAACTTCCTTGGTCTTGCTTTAGTCATAATCCAAACATTGTTGACTATCTCACTTCTTAGCTCAAACCATTTTAAAAGCAACAAAATGGCAGGAGAAAGGGTTCTGTCAACAATGAGAAGAGTGTCAGTCAGAAGCCTGGGCTCAGAGAGGGAACCAGATACTAAATAAAGGAGATGCTTGAAAAGACAGCTGCTCTCTCGTCATTGAGCAGGGAGGCAAACTGTCGTGCCCCCTTTGTTAACGCATTACTGTTGTGCAGCTCCATGTGGCATAGTCTGTGTTAAGGACAGGTGGCTCACCCAGCCAGATGTGCAAAAGTGTACATAATGTGTCTGTAACAGCAAAAGACAGGAACAGCCTAATTGTGCAGCCATGGGAGTACTAAGCAGCATTAGAAAGAATGAGGAAATTCTCTATGTGCCAAGTTGGAACTATTTCCTAAGTTTTGTTGAATAAGAAAAGCTAGATGTAGTGCAGTATATATAGTGCTCCAAATTGGGTCTTGTCTTAAAAGAAATATATAAAAATTCACTTACTTATATGATTTTTTTAAATACCCAAAGACTGAAATATATATTACACACACACAAACACACCCACACCCCCCTATACTTTATGTATATACTTAGGATATCTCCAGAAGGACACACAAGAAACTGGTAACAACAGTTGTTCTGGCAAGGAGAGCTGGATGCTGAGACTGGAATGGGGACTTGCTTAAACTTTCTTTTTAAAAAAAACTATGAAATATTTTAAGCATGCAGAAAAGTACAGAAAATAATACCACAGATGCCCCTGTCCCACTACCCAGATTTAACAGATGGTGCGGTGCTGTCATTTTGCTGTGGGTCTCAGCACTGTAAGCACAGCTCACACAGCAGCCCCTGTCCCTTCCTCCTTCCTGCCCCTGTTAACTGGAGAACTGAAGTTCCTGTGCTCTATTCCAAGTGTACATGTTACATACCCATAAAACATATAATGTTATGTGTATGTAATTTTTAACTATGTGTCCCAGTACCTCTGACAACTTACTTTTTAATCCTTGTTTAATACATGCAGATGTTTTTCATTCATCTTCTCTCCTGTATAGAATTCCATTGTGTGACTAAATCACCACTCATTCATCTTTTTACTTACTGAAAGACAGCATGAGTTCTGTTCACATTTTTTCTTTTTTTAAGAAAAAATATATTTAGTTATAATTAACATGCAAAGGACTTCATATATTTAAGGTTTACAATTTGGTAACGTTGGAAATATTTCATGCCCATGAAATCATCATAAGACTGAAATAAAGAACATACCCATCACTTCTGAAAGTTTCCTCAAGTCCCTCTGTAATCCTTCCCTTCCCACCCTTCCTCCCTGCTCTGTTTCAGGCATCCACAGATCTATTTTCTATCCCTATGGATTAGTCTGTATGTGCTACAGTTTTATATAATGGAATCATACAACGCACACTCTTTTTTTTTTCCCTAGCTTCTTTCACTCAGCATGATTTTGAGATTTATCCACATTTATCCACATTGTGTGGATAAATCTCAATAAAGCTTATCAGTAGTTCATTCTTTTCGTTCCTCAATAGTAAGATACAACATGTAAAACACTCAGAGTGATTCCTAGTGTACAACAAGTGCTTGGTAAATGCATGATGTTACAATTATATTAACCAAATCCTTCTCAAATTTAAGATTTTATACTGTGCAATAATTTCTAAGTCCCAGATGCCGAACAAACAAAACCCCACAAACTTCTTTTACTTGAATAAATATCTTAACATAAACTATGCTGAAATAAAAATAACATTTTGGGAAGAAATATTCCAGCTTTCAAACAGGCAATAACACCACCCAGCAGGTCAATTCCTGAAGGCCTCCAGACATTTTGCAGCTCACTCATCCTGTTACCCTATCAGATGCCATTTTTCTCAAAATCAAATGTTCTTTTATAGAAGAGGTAGCTGGTTGATAATACCTGCATCTCTCTTCTCTTTAATTATATCCAGTTCTGGAGTCTCGATTGAGTATTTTTCTAAACACAGCTTCAGAACTCCTTGAAATACAAACGAGGGCTGTCCCACCACATGTAGATAGCACACACTTTCTTTAGTGTTTACAAGGCGCCAATTCTAGTCATAAGGGTTTTATTCCCTTTAATCCATTCAGTTCTGCCCAACCTATGAGACACTATTTCAGTAATACTTTAGGCTGTAAATAATAAAAAAATCAGACACTAGTGGAAAAAACAGAGTTTCCCCCCCCACCGCCCCCACAACATGAAATCTGAAGAGAGGCAGTTGCTAATGTTGACTCAGTAGCTCAACACTGTCAATGCTAAAATATTTGCCATTGCCATTGCTCCCTCAAGGTGGTAGAATGGCTGCTGTTGCAGTCATCACATCTGCATTCCAAATAAAACAGAGAGCTCATGCCCATGTTAGGAAATGATAGCTCTGCAATAACTGCATAGACCTATGAATGTGTTTTACTGTTGAGAACTGTTTCCACTCCTGCTGAGCAGTGACTGAAGAGAAGGAGATTGGAAATGTTGTTTGTCACAGATCTGACGATAGCCTCATTTTTTTTTTAACAAGATGATCAAGGGAAGCTTGGAGATGTCAAGGATTTCCCTCCAAGTCACCTATGAGTTAATGGTAAAACCACCTTATTTCATCAAGCTAAAATGGCCTTCCACTTTGATAAGGCTAAATTGTACATCTTAATTTTCATAACAGAATGCCAACTTTGCTTCCATTCATCTGATATCTTTAATGTTAAATATAGTGCACCCTTCAATAAGTCATAGAAAATCTCAGCCTTCAGTTGGCTATGATTCAACACATGCACAGACTACAGGTTAACAACAATGATATCTCAGGCTTGGCACTGGTACCTCAGTGGTTAGGGCCCCAGCCACATGCACTGAGGCTGGCAGGTAAGAACCCAGCCAAGGCCAGCTACAACAACAATGACAACAATAACAATAAAATAGCTGGGCACTGTGGTGGGTGCCTGTAGTCCCAGCTACTTGGGAGGCTGAGACAAGAGAATCACTTAAGCCTAAGAGCTTGAGGTTGCTGTGAGCTGTGACGCCATGGCACTCTACCAAGGGCAACATAGTGAGACTCTGTCTCAAAAAAAAAAAATAGTGACATTTCAGGGGGAGAGAGACAGAGGTTTGTGTCCATTCTCCATACACCTGCTTCTCTGAACTCAACGAACCCACTTGCATTGCCTTCACCCCTTCGCTGAGCTACAATTTGATGGCTCCCCTTTGGTTCTGTTAAGGGTTACTATACTATAAGAAATAATTTTAAGTTATTTTTATATTTTCTGCAAAATCTCAGACTGTTTTGTAGCCTGATATATCTTTTGTAGGATATATCAACTCCTAGAATTTAGTTCCTGCATTCATATAAGAAAATGAGGTGGAGTAACCTGGGATCCCATGCCTATTATAATTAAACACAGATTTGGCTCTGAGCTTTCAAGCAAGCAGTTCATAAAGAAAAATGTGAGATAAATTGTCATTTGGTTACAGTCCTCCCAGATTATTGATGCAGTTAAATTTCTTCCTATTCTATATTGTTTTGCAAGCCCTTTTTAGCCTTTATTTTGATTGGCCCGTTTTAAGTCTCTTCTGATTCTTTGAGAAGATATGAATAATTTCTTAAAATAAAAGAATTCACAGGGACCCACATACAGGATAGTTTAGAAACAGAAAAAGACGAGCAAAGAACTTTGTTAAGGCATCGCTGGGCTTATGGTTTCAGTGTAAATGGAGAGAAACAAAGATCTCACCGATTACAAGCCTGAATTCTCTCACCATCCAACTGTGATTTATTAGCTCAACAAATTTTTGAGTGCTTAATTACACTAATTATATAAGAGCTCAGATGTCCGAAACTTTGTGTAAAATGGATCTCTGTAACCTGTTTATTACAAAGCTTAAGGTTGAACTGGACCTCAACAGTTCTAATCAAATTCTCAGCCTCCCAGGAGCATGTGCTTGCATTGTTACAGACAGACAGCTTTCTGCCACTTCATGTCTTCCAAAAAAGGGTTGACACAAATCAAAGTTGAATCATCAAAGATTTATCATCATTCTGCTTGGGACTGTGCAAGGTTCAAAGACTAATATAATGAAATTGAAAACAACACGTATTTCAGATAGTAGGGAAATTATTCCATAAGTTTTGGTATATCCCATTTATGAAACATTTAAAAAATATCTTAGGAGGATATTATCATATAAAGATGTTACAACATGTTAAATAAAAAAATACACAAGCAGTATGTTCACCATAATTCTGATTTTGTACAGGAAAAAGGCTAACAACACAAATAGACTAGAACAAAATATACTAAAATATTGAAAGTAGTGCTTACCACTATGTGATAGAATTATGGATGATTTTCACCTTAATTATTATGAATTTCTATGCTTTTTGATCTTTCTAAAATGAATGTGTATTATTTTTATAATCATGAAAAGTATGTTTTTTCTAAGGAATAAATGCAAAGCCCTTACACAATAACTAAAGATTCTTAACACAGGAAATTTAGATAATATAAAAGGAAAATAGCTCAAAGAGGTACACAAATCATGTCATGCTAAGTAAGACATGATTAATTATTAATGAGCTCTGTCAAAAATATGGTACAGGCAATGAGTTGACTAAATTGAGATTTTCTCAAGGGCAGTAACCACATCATCTTATTTAAGAAGAAGTTTGCAGTAGTGGTTATGTGAGGCACCCCGGCTGGGCCAACCTGGGTTAAAATCCTGCCCTTTGCCACTTAGTAGCTGTATGACCTTGGATTCAATCCCTTGGTTTCTCTGAGCCTCAGTGTTATCATCTGTGAAAATATTTTTAAGTGGTAATGATAATGTATCACAGGGCTATGTGAGAGGTCAAGATTCAGTGCACATCAAATGCTCACTACAGAGCCGGCTCCTTAGTCACACCCCACAGACAAAAGAATGAGCAGCTCTAATGTACAAGGACTGCATTAGGTTCTGAATCACTGGGACTAGAATGGTCCTGGACAGCCTAGACAGTGGTGGGATGTGAGGGACTCTCACCAGGTGAGATGGTAGAGCATTGAAATTACTGTCTAAAGACCTGGATTCTAATCCTAGGAAGGTGTTGCCCCTGTTGTAGTCTCAGTGGCTCATGCCTGTAATCTAGCATTCTGTGTGGCTGAGGTGGGTAGATAGCTTGAGCTCACTGGTTCAAGACCAGCCTGAGCAAAATCCAGACTCCCATCTCTACTGAAAATAGAAAAACTGAAGCAAGAGGATGGCTTGAGCCCAAGAGTTAGAGGTTGCTATGAATTAGGATACCAGGGCACTCTACCCAGGGCAACAGCTTGAGACTCTGTCTCTAAAACAAAACAAAACAAACAACAACAACAAAAAACACTTGTTTACCTATCTCATAGGGTTAATAATAAAATACATTCCTTTCTTCCTTAATTTAATAGATTATTTTTGAGCACCATACTATGTGCTGAATAATGTCCTGGTTCTTGGGGTAATGACAATTAAGAAAACAAACCAAAAAATCTCTGCCCTCTCAGAGTTTAGTATGGAGGGGTGGGTGGGGTAATAAACAAGATACGTAAGTGAAAGATGTAAAATATTAGGTGGTGATAAGTGCTATGAAGAGAAATGGAGCAGAGGCTCAGCGCCTGTGGCTCAAGTGGCTAAGGTGCCAGCCACATACACCTAAGGTGGCGGGTTTGAATCCAGCCTGGGCCCACCAAACAACAATGATGGCTGCAACCAAAAAATAGCCAGGCATTGTGGTGGGCACCTGTGGTCCCAGCTACTTGGGAGGCTGAGGCAGGAGACTCGCTTGAGCCCAGGAGTTGGAAGTTGCTATGAGCTGTGATGCCATAGCTCTCTACCTAGGAGAATAGCTTGAGGCTCTGTCTCAAAAAAAAAAAAAAAAAGAAAGAAAGAAAAGAAAAGAAAAGGAGCAGAGAATAAAGAGTGGGGCGGGGGTGTTCATCTTAATTTGTGTACCAGGGAAGCCCTTTCAGAAAAAAATGGCACCCTAGTAAATGAAAGAGTGAGGGAGTGAGGGAGCAAACTGTGCTGGCATTTGGAAGATGAGGATGCTGGACACAGCAAACAGCCAAAGCGAAGGTCCTGGGGCAGCGAAACATAGAACCTGAAGAGAGGACGGGAGAGAGCTGAATAGAGAAGCAAGTTTAGCAGAAGTCACTAGCCTGGCTTTTGCTCCCAGTGCTAGGGGATGCCACTGGAGGGACGAAAGCAAGGACTGCCATGATCTGATTTACACTTTACACAGGTGCCGCTGTCTGTGGCTTTGAGAATATGGTGAAGGAAGTTCAGGGAGAAAGCAGGGAGACCATTGGGAAGGATGAGTAGTTACCCTCCTAAGACAGGAGGGCAGCAGCGGGCACAGCAAAGTGAGATGACACATGGGAAACCACTTTGAAAATTAAATTGCTCTTCAAGTATAAAATGACCATAAAATGGTGCCCAGGGAATGCAATGAATAAAAACACAGCCCCCAGTGGGTGGCTGGCATGGTTCCAGGGCTTGAACCCCAAGCTGTTCCATCTGGGTTCTCAAGGAGAAATTCAATACAAGTATAAAATGAACTCAGACCTGGCAGAGACTTGAGTCTCTAGATGTGTTGACGACAAATCAAAGCTCAGAAACATGATGAAAAGGTCACATCTCTTCCCAAGTCTCATTTATTCAGGTCTTCAATATCAAACTTTTCCCAGAATTCAAGCCACTTCCCCTCCCCCAGTTCTGCCTGGAAACAGAAAAGGTCACTATCACCCCATCCTATATGTGACATGCAGCCGAGCTTGGCCAAGAATGTGCCTGTCATTCCTGGCAAGCCCTTTCGCTCTCTGGAGAACTCACCATCCGTTTGACATAATCCTGTGTACTCCAAGGCTACTTCTTATTATCAGCCATCCTCTAAAAACATAAAGAGCTTAATCAACCCAAATTGCAGGGTCTGCTTAATTCCAGGGGTTGAATTATGATTTGAATATCATTGCCTTGGGAGAAGGAGAAACAAGTCTTCCTAAGGGCAGAGAATTTCCTGTTAGCAGGACTGTTCTCAAAAGCATGTCCTTGGCAGCCCATTAATTATATTTCATTTTGACAGATCTCACACATTGTTGTTATTATATCTTTAGAGGGGAAAAAGATGTTGCGTGATTAATTAGTTGATAGTGTATGTTAATTGGATGCTAATTAAATTTAAATTCAATTCATATTTGAAACACTTAATTTAACTCAGAACCAGAAAATTGGAATATTCAAGCTTCTTGAAGGAACTTGTCTCTCTATCTGTCACCTTCCCATGTCTACTGACATTTTTTGCTTGTTTACAAACTTGTTTTTCAAAAGAAGAAATCAGATAAATCTTAGAGCTTCCAGCTGTAATAGTTAAGTGTTGGTTTTTGCAATCCATAAATATTTAATTGCTTTACGGGGGGCGGTGGGGGAAGTACATTTATCCCCACCCTATTACTTAAGTTTGTTCTAAACAAGTCCTGTCATGCTGGAGAACAGTGCTGTTTGATTTCTTCCCTTCGGCTTGAAAATTGAAGAATCAATTCCAGAGGAGAGTCTCCAGAAAGGTGCGTGGATGCCCTGGTAGGGGGCCAGTAAAACTCAAGGCAAGAAAGGGAGCCATTCATGATGCTGGAAGCATCAGGGAAATTCTCTGAAGCTGTTTTGTCAACTCGCCATCAAGTAACACACTAGGAGATGAACTCACTAGAGCACTGTTGGCCAAATAGCCATTGATTCCTCGTGAATAGCCTCGAAGCAGATGGGGCCTCAATCTAGCCCTGGGGTGGGAACCACAGCCTTTAGGTGCCTTTGCTGTCTTAGGTGGAGAGGGCAGATCTACTCAGGATCCAGTTGGGTTAGGGTACTCTTTATATTCTGGTCTATAAACAAAGAAAGCTGGCACTCCAGAAGAACAGAAGGAGCACAGCCTTTGAGGGCTAGATGCTCTGGTTTGCATCCTGGCTTGGGGAAATTGCTCAGTTCTTCTGAACCTCAGTTCCCTCATCTGTAAAATGGGATGGTAACACATATGTACTAATTTCAAGTAAGGATTAGGTGAGATAGTTAATGTTTGTAAAAGCCTAGTCCAGCACATATAGTGAGATGTTCAACGCCCACGGTGTACTGTCCCCATCGTTGCCTGGTAATTTCACCGTCACTTTCTGACCCTGTAACCTGAATCTAGTAACAGCTGCTGCCCCTGCTATCATTGCTTGCACACAGGTGTTCAGGAAGCACCACGGTTTGTCCTCTGTGTTGCCCTGTACTGACCTGTGAAGTTCGAACCTCCTTTCCTCACTAACTGGGTCTCTCCTCAGCTTCCCTGGAGAAGCCACTAGAAAAGAAGGCTGGCAGAAATTATGGCCCCCCAGGCAACAAGAAGCTCATCTATTTCATCGATGACATGAACATGCCCGAGGTGGACGCCTACGGGACGGTGCAACCACACACCATCATCCGGCAGCACCTAGACTATGGCCACTGGTGAGGGCGCTGACACAGGGGGCCTGGGCTGGGGCAAAGCCCTGCTGCACCCACAAACCCAGTGTAGTTCTGGTGTCAGATGAGAAACCCCATGGTGCCCCAGACCACCATGTGGGTCTCTGTTCCTGCAGCCTGTCTTTCATAGCAGTCCCCAACATTTCTGGCACCAGGGACCAGTTTCAGGGAAGACAACTATTTCATGGAGCAGGGGCAGGGTGGGGTGGTTTCAGGATGATTCAAGTGCATTAAATTTATTATAAACTTACTTCTATTATTATTACATTGTATTACATGATGGAATAATGGTATGATATATATCTATATAACTCACCTGCAACTACACAGTCCAGGAGTTAGCATCACACCTCAGCTCCACTTCAGATCACCAGGCATTAGATTCTCATAAGGAGCTCACAACCTCGATTCCTCGCATGTGCCGTGTACAGCAGGGTTCCTGCTCCTGTGATAATCTGATGCTGCCACTGATCTGACAGGAGGCGGAGCTCAGGCGGGGATGCGAGTGACGGGGAGCAGCTGTAAGTAGAGCTGAAGCTTTATTCAGTTGCCTGCTTCTCACTTCCTGCTGTGCAGCCTGGTTCCTCACAGGCCAGGACTGGAACAGGTCTGTGGCCCCAGCGTTGGAGACTGCAGCTCTTACATACAGGGGCGTTAATATCTTCAGAGGGTACTGAGCTTTCATCTAAGGAAAAAATTCCACTTTTTTCTTCGAAGCTCATCTCAAAAGTTGCCTTCTCTAGAAGCCTTGTCTAAGCCCCCAAAGCAGAATTAACCACTCCCCTCCCTGCCCCACCATGGTCCCATAGCACTGAGAGGTGATTCAATACTGGCACCTAATTAACCCCCCTCAGGGTACACAGGTGTCTGCACACCTTCACAGCCCTGGTCTCATTAGAGCCTCTCGCAGGGTCTGGTAGTCTCTCATGCAACAGCGTAGCTTGTAATGACAGAAGGTCTGAACTTGTCATGAAAAAAATAGCAAAGTCAGTCATTGATTCAGGACATTGGTTCACCTGAATCTGCCACTGAGAAAAAGTGGAAAGAGAGAATTCAGGGAGAGGAATTATAGCTACCAGGGTAACTTGACTTATGTTCTTTTCCTTCCTGAAGTCTTTATTGGACACCTGAAACACACAGCCACCCATAATCTTCACACTGGTGGTATCTGAGCAGCAGAAATACACATGTGAAAAAAAATCAAGGAAGGTTAACTAGTTTTATTTTGGAGTCATGATCACAAATGTTAACTGGGAAGTAGAAACTCCTGGAAACTCTTGCCAGACTGCCTTAGTCCCTTCACGTGTTCATTCTCAGAAATGTCTGTCCATCCCATCTCCTCTCTCCTCAGGCTTCCCACACCACCTCCGCCTGACTCTATGTCGGAGCACACAGACACATCTCTGTTCACTGCTCCCACATCCTACTTGCAGCCCCCCGTGTACCTTCTCTGCCCTGTTACATCTCACCGAAGCCTCAGTCATCCTCCAGCATCCTGATTCTACTCTCTCCTCCTGACTTCATCAGCCATCTCCCCATTGTCTCCTTCCTATCATTTACATTTGCATAAATTTCTTCTATCAGGTTAAAAAATCATTTTCTAATCCTTTTCCGTCGCACTTTCCCTCGAGAACCAAACCTCTGTATTCTGTCCCCAGTCCTGCATCTCCCACTTACTCCCCAATCCACTGTGACTTGATTTCTAGTCCACTCATTCCTCCTAACCTACTAACTGCAGTATTATTGCAGAATCCAAGGGACCCTTTGGGGCCGCTGACTTTCATATTCTCTCTGCAGCCCTTTATGTGGGTGACCCTCCTCTCATTTTGGAAATACTGGCTTCCTTTACTTCCTAGGGTACCACACACTCCTGATTTTTCCTCTTACCTTTTAGTCAGTCCTTGTGTCCCTTCTTCCTGTGCTATTTCCATAGAGAGGAAATTTGCCCTGGATTCTCATCTCCTCTAAATCTCTACCAGTGGATCTAGACTTTTTTTTCTTATTACTGAAACACTTGACCAACAGAGCACATCCTACCTCACCTTGACAAAGCACTCACACACCTCTCACCCAAAGTTTCTGGCTGCTCCAGGTATGATCGGAACAAGCTGTCTCTGAAGGAGATCGTGAATGTACAGTATGTTTCCTGCATGAACCCCACTGCAGGCAGCTTCACCATCAACCCCCGGCTCCAGGTATGGGAGGAACCTGGGTACTTGGGTCCGAATACTACCTTACCAGGGCTGATGGCTCAGGTTATGGGTAATAATTGGCCCTTCCCTGCAATAGCCCCTCAAAATGGTAAATCAGATAGAATTCTAATGCTGCGTTTCTAGGAGAAATAGAAACTCCAAGACACAGGGTTCAAGGTGGAAGAGGTCGTGGAGTTCATCTGAACCAATTCCCTCATTCATCAGATGAGGGAACTTGAGAGAGATTAAATGACCTTCCCAAAGCCATATGGACACTCAGCATCTAATTTGGATTTGGACGTGGCTTTCCCTGCTCCCCCATGTTCCCTTCTTTGGTCAAAGGTCCAAAGCCTGTTATGCCCCTATTGTTTCAGGTTCAACATAAATTTGAGTATAGAATGAGAAATGTGACCAAAATGTAGACCCTATGGCCATTTATTATTTTATACAAATGCAGAAGAGGTACCATCTGCTCTGTGCTAAAGGTTATATATCTCACGCCTCCCCCAACCTCTGTCTTCCCACACAGCGTCACTTCAGCGTTTTTGTGCTGTCCTTCCCGGGGGCAGACGCCCTGTCCTCCATCTACAGCACCATCCTAACTCACCATCTGAATCTCGGAAGCTTCCCAACATCCCTGCAGAAATCTGTCCCCTCACTGATCAGCCTGGCCCTCACCTTCCACCAGAAAATTGCCACCACATTCCTACCCACAGCAATCAAATTCCACTACATCTTCAACCTCAGAGATTTTGCCAACATTTTCCAGGTAAGTTCACCTGCTCTGAGACCCCCTCACCTTGAAGGTTTAGTCATGATCCAGGTGCTCCCAGGCTTAATAGCATAAATAGTTAATGCGAAACTTGAAACAGAGGCAAAGGCACAGTGCATATGGAGTTGTAAAAATAAACAGATTGATCACAGAGCACCGTGGCTTCCATGAGGAAGGATCTCGACAAAATGAAGTTTCATTTGAAAATTACATTTTCATAAGCAGGATGCATTTCTGAATTGGTTCTTTGGGCTGAAGAAGGTTCTGCATTCTGGAGATAATAATTCCAGTATGCCTAGGAAAGAAAATGGCCCAAAAGAAAGAAAAGAAAAAACACATTTGGAGCCCTTGGAGGGACACCTATTGTTCTTGAGATGCAAAAGGATATCTCTCAAACCATGCAAGGTAGCTCTACTTCCTTAAGAAGTCATGTTGTCTATTCCTAAGATGCCCTCCACCAGCCAGTCCCCAGGATGACCTCAGTCCTAAAAATTTCAGGTTCATTTCTAGGACAAAGACATTTCAGATCCTTCCAACTGTTAATTGAAATAGTGATGGCCTCTCTCTACACATTACTTCACTCATCTCTGTCAAAACCTCCAGAGACTGCTGGGGTATAGTGGCTGATGCCTGTAATCCTCACATTTTGGAAAGCCAAGGCAGGAGTATTGCTTGAGGTCAGGAGTTTAAGACCAGCCCTGAGAAACATACGGAGACCCCATCTCTACAAAAAAAAAAAAAAAAGAGCTAGACATAGTGATGCACACCTGTAGTCTCAGCTACTCAGTAGGCTGAAGCAGAAGGATCACTTGAGCCCAGGAGTTGGAGGTTGCTGTGAGCTATGATCATGATCATGCAACTGACCTCATGCCCAGATGCCCTAGCAACAAGGTGAGACTCTGTCTCCAAAAAGTAAAAACCAACCACCAGCTGTGCACAGAGGGAGTAGTGTAGCTAATGAGGTTTATCGAAGCCACAATTATTGCTAATTGGAAACTTTTCCTAATACTTCATTATTACAACCTATAACATGGTCCACACTGGCAATTTTTGATGGTCTCTATGGAGACTGGGAAAAAAAGAAGAAAGAAAAATATTTTTCCCATGACTGTATTAATGTACACAGCTATGATTTAATAAAATAAAATAAACACTGTTTAGCAAAAAAAACCCTACAACCTCCAAGAATCTGCAAAAGCCCCTTTTTCGGAAAGACCCCACCCCAAGATAGTACTGAGTTATGAGCATTTAGAGAAGGATGCCTGTTACACCAAGCAGTAACCACACCCATAAGGAGGTGCCAAGGTGAAGTGATCAGGAAGGAACAGCACCTTTGAGGTGGAACACAAGTAGTTTGAATTAATTGCCCAGGGCAATTAGGACTCTGCAGACAGGACTCTGGGGAGGCTCAGACCACAGCAAATATCTAGGCCAGTATTTTTCAACCTTTTTTACTCATGGTACACTTGAACCTATAGTTAAATTTCTGCAGCACACTTAAATTATGTTGATTGGGAAAAAAGTGAAAAAAAGAATATCTTTACTATGCTTTGAACTTCTTTCAAAAATAATTTAATTAATGATCTTTAAAATTTTTCAAGATGCACCTAAGATCCTCTCACAGCATACAGGGATGCTGCAGTTGAAAATCACTGATCTAAACCCTGAGATATAGGGCCAGCTAGCTCCAGCCAGGACTCCTGGTTGTAAGGAGCAGAAACCTACTAAACCCTGGTTCAGAGGCCTAAGAGCTGTGCGCCAGGAAGGCTTCTCCTGAAGGCAGAGCCTCTGACCCCCACTGCACAAGCAAGCTGGAGAATACGTCTGGACTGGTCTTAAATCTTGCTACAACTTTATGGACCAGGGCTGTTACTATATGCATTTTCCAAATGATCAGATGTTGAAATGGTTTAATTAAATTCACACTGCTCATCAGTAGGAGAAGTGAAGGGAGAAGTACCTTGTACCAGAAGCAACTCAGCCTTAGCTCCTGCCTTGTCACCTAAACGAGCTGAAACTTAATACTCATGACAACCTTTGCGGACAGATTTCTTGTCACATTCCTAAATTTAGAGGGAAAGGCTTTTAATAGTTTGTCATTAAATAAGATGCTTCCTACAGGTATTTTGGGGGGTGACTTTTGACCAGGGGTCCTCAAACTTTTTAAACAGGGGGTCAGTTCACTGTCTCTCAGACCGTTGGAGGGCCGGACTGCAGGCCCCAGGCCGAGTCAGCTGTTAAGCAGGACAGGCAGCAGCGGCTAAAACACCTGGCGGGCCGGATAAATGTCCTAGGCGGGCTGCATGTGGCCCACGGGCCATAGTTTGAGGACATCTGTGGAGACTGATTAAGAAAGTTTTTCTCTATGGTTTAGTTAGGGTTTTGATCATGTATAAGTGTTAAAACATAACAAATGATTTTTCTACCACTGTTGAAGTAATTATATCATTTTTTCTCCTTTATTCTGGTAATGTGATACATTATATTGATTATTTTTAAATGTTAGATCAACCTTGCATACCTGGAGTCAACTCAACTTGGTGATTACATGTGATCCTTTTTATATTTTCCTAATTTTGCTAATTTATAATTTATTTTAATTTATAATTTATTTAATTATATTTTCCTAACTTTGCTAAGATATAATTTTTACATCTATGTTCATGATATTGTCTTATAAATGTTCATTTCTCTAGCTTTGTAAGGTAATGAAGTCTTCATAAAATATTTTGGGAAGTTGGTCAGGCATAGTGGCTCAACCTATAATCTTATTGCTTTGGGAGGCCAAGATAGAAGGATTGCTTGAGGCCATGAATTCAGGACCAACTGGGTTACATAGCAAGACCTCATCTCTACAATTTTTTTTTTTAATTAGCCTATAGCTACTCAAGAGGGTGAGGCAGGAAGATTGCTTGAGTCTAGGAGTTTGATAGTGCAGTGAGCTATAATAATACCATTGCATTCTAGCCCTGGTTATAGAGTAGACCCTGTCTAAAAAAAAACTTTTGGGAAGGATTCCCTCTTTTTCTGTTTTCTACAAGGTTTTGTAAACATTGTTATGTGCCTTCCTTAAACACTGGAAGAATTTACCAGTGAAATGATCTTTCTTTTATTAAAGCCTAGCTTAATTTCACTGTCATCAGAAAATATAATCTGTATGATTTTATTCCTTTGAAACTTGTTGAGATTTGCTTTATGGATGAAGATATAATTCAGGCATCCTCAAAGTACGACCTGTGGGCCACATATAGCCCGCCTAGGACATTTATCCAGCCTGGCGGGTGTTTTTGCTGCCGCTGCCTATCCTGCTTAGCAGCCAACTTGTCCCAGGGCCTGCAGTCTGACCCTCCAACGGTCTGAGGGACAGTGAACTGGCCCCCTGTTTAAAAAGTCTGAGAACCCCTGATATAATCAATGCACACCTAAAAAAATGTATTCTGCAGGTATTGAGTTGAATGTAGTTTTATCAATATTTCAATGAGAACAAGCTCAGAATCATTTTATCTAAAATTTCTATGTATGGATTGAGTATTTTGTCTGCTCATTCTTTCATTTTCTGAGAAAGATATGTTAAAATATCCCACTGTGGTTGTGGGCATGTCTAATTCTCTTTTGATTCCTGTCATGTTCGCTTTATATATTTTGAAGCTATGTTAGTAAGTACATACAAATTTAGAATTGTATTTTCCAAGTGGACTAACCTTTTTCTTATTTATTAAACACACTTGTTTATCTTTAAAAATGGCTCTTGCTTTGGAGTACACCCTTTATGATAGTAGTATGAATATTCCAAATTTGCTTAGTCAATATCTTCCTGACAGATTGTTTTCATTTCTTTAGGCTCAGCTTTTCCATATCCTTATGTTTAAGATATATCTCTTATAGGCAGCATACAGTTGGGTTTTTATATTGCAAGGGTGCATGTCAAATCTATTAAGCATAGAGTATAAATGTCTTGACACAACAATTAAGTAAATGAGGTAAAGGCTATATTAACTAGTTTGATGTAAGCATTCCAAATTGTATTTAAAATCAGCACATTGTACCCCATAAGTAAGTGCATTAATGTATGGATCTATGCGTTTATTACTTAATAAAGTGAGAAAAAATAAAAAAATAAAATCCAGCCTGACAATTATTTTATATAATTATAGTGTTTAATTCATTTGTTATTTTACATAATAATATATTTGGGATTAAATGTGCTTATTTTATTTATTTTTTAATACATCCTCCCTGTTCTGTTTTCTTCCATCTCACTTGTTATACTCCAGTGGAGTCACTGTATATTTTTATTATTTTATTTTATCTTAACATATTATACATCTTTTCACTATTCATGTATTGGTTACCAAAGGTATCATTTTATCTTTTATAGATTAGTACATTTATTAGTTGCCAAAAAATGCAAGGATCTTGGAACAATTTGCCTCTCTTCAACTTTTATGTATTATTTATTTTAATTCTATGTATATTGAAAACCCACAATTTATGAATATTTTTGTATTGGCAAATCAACATTTACTTAGATTTACCTATATATCACCTTTTGTTGCTCTTTATTCCTGCTGCATTTCTGTTCTTTCACTTACGTGGAATCATTTTCATTCTGCCTGGAACTTCTTTTAGTGTCTACTTTAGTTCATATCTGCTAGACAAGTATCTCTCAGTTTTTATTTGACTAAAAGCATATTTATTTTTAAAGGATTTTGAGGGGCAGTTTGGAATTCTAGCTTGGAAGCTATTTTGTTTCAGCACTTTGAAAGTATTTTCTGTTATTTCTATTGAGAAACTGCCTCTAATTCTTATAACTCACAAGGTACAAGTAACACAATGATAAAAATAACCCACAACCAAAATGAGATCTGTAGAATCTCCTACTTTGGAGACACTAGCCAGGACCTAGGAGAAACAAACTTGTAACAAGAAAATAAGATAAATTTTAGAAACTAATAATTCTTCTATAACAGATATTTATATATGAAGGACCACCCAAGGCCTTGCTGGACAGGAGAGCTATCTTAGAAGACTTCCACAACAGGGATCCATTGACTTAGATCTCGAACCAGGAGCATAGCAAGCAAAGCAAAAAGCATGAAGGTGCAGTAAGTGAACAGCTTCAGAAAATAACCTGAATTTCGTGAAACTAGACTCTAGGTTTTATGGAAAGTAGTGGTGAGCAATCAGGAGGAAGAAGATTGTAGTTATATTGTCACCAGACTTTGTGTCATGCTGATGAATCTGTGTATTACTCAGTAATGAGTGAAGAACCATTAAATGACCTCCGTTCCTCCAGGGCAAGCAGGAATGTAAGGAGAGCAAGCACAGACGTAGATAAACTCGAAGTTATCAGACTTGTCCTGGTTGTGGCTGGTCCATTTTTTTTTTAATAGAAAAGAAGGCCCAGGACGTTGGCTAATAGCAACAAAGAGAGAAGACAGAGAAATTTGAAATGATTGGTAAATATTGGTGGATGGGAAGGGGGAACCACCAGAGGTGAATAAAGGCCTTGCTGACCTGCAGAGGTTAGCTGTGCCCATTCCAGCCCTTTGTCATAGTATTGACTGTACAAAGACCCAAATCAGTTTTCAGAATGGCACTTGTGAGGTTGAAATAGAGCAGAGACACCACCGCTCTCCTCATTGTGGTGATTCAAAACAAAGAGGTTAAAATGTTAAGCACTAGGTGGGAAGACCTGGCTTCAAAACATTGTGGTTCTGAAGTAAGGCAACTTCCTATGTGACATTGGGTAGGGTTTCCGTCTTTCTGGAGTCCCAATCTCCACATTATACAAAGAGGAGTCAGTAAAATTGATTTCATAGCATCACTGAGAGGATTAAATGATCTTTGTCTGGCAAAGAATCTAGTTCACTCTCTCTCACACAATTGCTTCAATAAGTTATAACTACACATATATTGCAGTTTTTTATGAAGAATATTAAAGTATAATTTCAATGTGTTGAGTATGTGAGATGAGCAGTATTAGTTTTATGGGCATGATAACTTGAATTATTCAGACAACTTCAGAAAGGCAATTTTGTTATCCGTGTTTGAAAAGTGAGCAAACCAAGGTTCAGAGATGGCACGTGCCTTGCCTAAAGTTACACAAGTGCTATGTAGCTGTGACCATATTTGAGGTCAAGTCCATCTGCCTTCAACAAATAGGTCTTTCTCCACAAGCTCCCTCTCAGTTTTCTAAGCTTGCCCTCAGCTAGAATGATGAACTCTGTAGTGAGACCAAACCCCAGATGGACAATGCACTCCAGGAAGTTCTCCTAGCTATTGTACTTCTAATGGTTATTAATATATACATTTTTTATTTGTTCTCTTTGAAGGGCATTCTCTTCTCATCAGTGGAATGTGTGAAGTCCACACAGGACCTCATAAAACTCTATCTGCATGAATCAAATCGAGTTTATCGGGATAAGATGGTAGAAGAAAAGGACTTGGAGCTATTTGATAAAATCCAGACAGAAGTACTCAGGACAATTTTTGATGTGAGTATTGCCCTCTAGGTTTGGAGGGGTTTTGTATTTGAAAAATAGTGATAATTATTCAGATGATCGCCTAAATGATAAAGTCAAGCTCATTATTGGAGAAACGTCAATAATTAGATAAGGAAAGAAAGTCTATCTTTTTTCCCAAGTCTTAAAAAGAATGCTTGGGCAAAAAAAAGACACAAATCAATCACAGAGTTAATTTGAGATCATCTGACCCAAGTCCCCAGATAATTCTGAGTTTCCTTCATTGTATTTCCTAGATGACGTCCCAGAATCCTTGGGAACATAAAATCTCATCTTTCCCAAGGTGGTTATTTTGAAACTGTTAAGTGACTGGAAATTTGGAATATTTGGAATAATTTTAAAGACTAGAAATGTATCCTAATAATGATTTAAAAGTTATTTTCCTGTCCACTAATGCTAAGTCTACCTGACAAACTTTCAAATATTTTTAATACCATTTGCCTAATTCTTCCCAAGTCTGCTCTTTTCCTTTTCTGGGCCAAAAAATAACCTCAAACCTTTGAGCCATTTCTGATGTGGGTTGGTTTCAAACCAGAAATCTGATTTAAAACTTTGAAACCTCTGAAACTTCTTCACACAACCCAGCTGGGGTCTGATGCAAAGCAAGATCATCATTCCTCTTTCCTTACTGTGTTTCTCAAAATGTGTCTGATAAACAGTTGGCTACTTGGAAAGAAGGTGTCTCTGAGCAAGTAAGTTGAGAAAGTATTTCATAGTCTATCGCTTTCTTGGAATTCATTTAGGGCTTTGAAGCCCTGAAATCTTGAATAACCTTAACTGACATATCATTTCACAAATGCATTAGACTCTCAAATTCTTTCCCTTTCATAAACGTGTTAATATTTCAGAGAGAATGAATGCCTGGGAGGCACTGATAAATTAACACAGCCAGAGATTTTTTACAGTCATAATTATCCCACAGCTAACACTGAGTCTTCCATTAACCAGAGCCCCATATTTTCCACATACACTGCTTGTCTGTCCTTTCTGAAACTTAGAAATAAGTAAATCCCACGTTCAAGTGCACTAGGTTGTCGCAATACTCTGGTGATGTTTACAGCCCATCCCAGCCTACACGACAGCCAGCCGTTGGAATGTTTGGATCACATTTTAGGTAACCTGTTTCAGTCTGGTTTTTGCTACACCAAACATCCTGAATCCTTCCACTTCTATCATCATTTTTTGTGAAGCCTGATATTTGGAACTTTCACATCTTAGATGCCCTTCTCTGAGCATTGTAGAGTTAGCCAATTTATGTAGTCACTGTTGGCTCTGCACATGAGTTTTGATTTTCAGAGGTTGGTCTGAGCTAGCACTTGAGAGTAGTAACACTCAGCCTTTGAAATACAGGTCCTCATGTGAGTTTGTATGGTAAGGGCACATCCTTTTGATCATAAACCCTGATAGAATTAATACTGCCATCATTTTTCCCCAACAGTATTTGAAATGCCAGCCTGAAGGACCCTTGGCTGCACCAAGACTTGGTATTAATAGCAGAGAAAAATGGCCAAATTTCCACCAAAGAATATAATTCTGTTGCCATCATTCACAGTTTATGGTTCTCTGATTTACAGGCTTGTGTGATTCAGCATCGCTATTAAGGGATCTTTGATTTGCTGTCTTGGTTGATTTTCTCCCTCCCTTCAATACGGCATAGCTCTGATCATAAAATTGGAGACTTCTTGTTTTGTTCATCAAAGAGTCTTTGTAGACCAGGAGTTTCAAAAACTGCACTTCAGTTCATTCTCTGCTAGATCATTAGTGTCAACTGACTTCCATCTGAACAGACTGCCTGGATGTTAGCCCATTCTCTATCTGGGTAAATGCATCCCCATATTTCTTTCTCATATAAGTTTTCCTAGAGTATCAAGAACAATCCTCCTCTAATGAATCTATATCTTATCCAAATGTTGGAACATTTATTGTTAGTCTGGAAAATCCAGGCCCTGAAACCACCTTTAAAATATAATCACTTTTTGGCTCATCGCCTGTAGCTCAGTGGCTACAGCACCAGCCACATACACCAGAGCTAGAGTGTTCAAACCCAGCCTGGGCCTGCCAAACAACAATGACAACTGCAACCAAAAAATAGCCGGGCATTGTGGTGGGCACCTGTAGTCCCAGATACTTGTGTGGCTGAGGCAAGAGAATCACTTAAACCCAGGAATTTGAGGTTGATGTGAGCTGTGATGCCACTGGCACTCTACTGAGGGCAACAAAGTGTGACTCTCTCTCTCTCTCTTACATATATAATCTCTCTCTGATATATATATATATATAAAATCACTTTTGATATTTAACTCTTTGTAGTCCTTTCTTCTTGAACCCAGGCAGCACCCCTGGTTTCCCTATAGACATCGCTGCCATCCTCCCTCTCCCACCATGAGGTTTGGTGAATCTTTATCTCATACAAGGCTAACCCTGTACTGACTTATGCCCTGAGCAATGTCTATGCTGGTGAATTGTGTACTAAATACCTCTTCCCTGGGCAGCTATTCCAGTCAGAACATTAGGAGAAAAGAATGGCAGGTGGGGAATCTGCTTGTCCTGGTTTAACTTCCTACTTGTGTCTTAGAAAGCCTACTCTTTCTTGGACTATCCTCCTCATAACTTTTTCTCCTACCTCAAGTCTCAGGTGTTTGGGTTTTGACAATTAGTAGCTCCTTTTGGTCTCCTCTACCATGAAATTTAAAACTTAGTTCCCTCTTCAGTACTTTGAGGATACCTTGGTCGTGAAGGGACTTAGACTCCATGCCTTTTAAATTAATTGAGTTATGCTGGGTATTTATTCAACATGGTAACATTTTTCCTGTGGGTGAAATTTGACACATAGTGAACACAAATCCTTATGAAAGTTTTGTAAACAGGGGATTCTACCCTAAATTATTTAAGATTGTCAATGTTCCTATAAATTAACCAGTCACCTGAGGATGGCTAGCAGCACATTCCTTAAACACCAAGACCTCTGGACTGGACCTGTGCAGTTGGGGCTGACAACCTATAGTGTGCATTGTCATCAAGGAGGATACCCCAAAGAAATAAAATCTAAAAAAAACAAAGACTCCTCAGAGAAGCCAAGGACACTCTTGCAAGGCCCTCCCCATGCTAACCCAGCCCTTAGCTTCCTAGGTCCTTGAAACTAACACTTTCTGCTTACTAATGCCTGCTGCTTGCTTCCACTTCTGTAAGCCCTGCACATGATTTGACACCTCCAATAAAAGGAAATAGGATAATTCCTTTGTCTATCTACTTATGGGTCCAATGAAAGGACAAGGACAGAGCTGATCCAGGACCTCAGCCATTTTGGGTTTAAATTTGCTGGGGCTCCAACTGGCTAAAGTAAAATTCCTTCCCCTATAATCTTTGGTGAGAGTCTATGGTTTTTAAATCTCTGGTCCTGTAACAGGCACAGGAAACAGGCAAGGATGTTTTCTGACAAGGATACCTAGACCTGTTGGAATAGGGGAAGGGAGGCCACTAGGCCATCGGTCCCCAGTGAAAGAATCCTGCTTAGGAAAAGCCATGCACATGTCCCATGCACTCTTCTGACCACAGTAGCACGCCTCCTGTGCTTGTGAGGAGACCGCATCCCACCTGCTGTTTCCGATCCTCGGCTCACAACAAATGACAAACGTCATCTGTGACTTCATGTAGATGGTAAATGAATGTTAAACATCCACTTTGTAAGGGCTTTTCAAGAGGCAGATACTATTGGAAGCACCACCAATGCTTACATTTTAAGGAGTGCACAGAGGGCAAGAGCGCATCACGAGTGTCCCATCTGGACAGAGCCAGCTGTGGGGGCCATTAAGGAGGATCCTTGTTTCTCTGCCTCATCACCAGGATGTGGAAGAGACAATGCAGCAGACTGGGAGCCTGAACATGTATTGCCACTTTGCAAATGGTATCGGTGAGCCCAAGTACATGCCCGTGCAGTCGTGGGAACGTCTGACCCAGATGCTGGTAGAGGCCTTGGAGAGCCACAATGAAGTCAACACGGTGATGGACTTGGTTCTCTTTGAGGACGCCATGCGCCATGTGTAAGTGTGCTTCTCTTCTTGCCTTTCCTCAGTTGCTTCCTCTTCCTGATGACAGGGATTTCACTTGACTATTCGAAGACACCTTCATGAAGACAGGAGGGTCCCTCCCGCTTCTGCCAGAAAGGGCGAATTGGCTACTGGCAAAGCAGCTGCAGCTCCCGCCACTGGCTCTAGGGGGCAGCACAGTGCTGACACGGGTGGAGCTGGCGGGGCCAAGTGGGCGGGGCAGACAGAATGGGCAGGGGCGGGGCAGAGCAGATGCGCAGGCTTCACTCCTGACTACCCCTACGCGTGATCATACTGACACCAGGGAAGATTTGTGGTCCAGGACAGCTCAGCACTCCCATCACTAAAGCCCTTACTGATACAAGGACCAATTTTTTTTAATGAGATGCAGGATTTTTGTTCAAATGCACACTTTCTAAAATTAAATATCTTTTTAAGTGTCGTTGCTGTCCACTGGATCACTGAGAACCATTATCAAGCCTCTCAGATGATTTGCACTCCCACCTGTGCTCTCCCAGATACTGGTCCCACATCCCTGGGTTGAGTCCCATCTCTGCCCTTCAGGATTCTTCCATCTTGCCTCATGGTGCTCCCCGTTCTCAGCAGCAAAATATGCTTCACCTGCAACTTCTCTGAACTTTCCCTTCACCGCTGAATTCTCGCTGGAATCTGTCTGACCCCTGAGTTAAGGAAAGCAGTTTTTCTTCCCCAGCCTCTATAGCCCAGACCTTCGGTACCCCAGACAGGAGTATCTTCCCTACCACACAGCCCCACTGCAGGGTTGCACTTAAGTCCTTCCTCCTCTCATCCTTCACAAACCCCAGCTCTTTGGAAGCCCAAGTAATTCTAGTGTTCGCTTCTTCCTCTCCCACTGCGGCTGTCCTTGGTGACCTACAGCTGCTCCCTGTCATCCACCCAGGGCCTTGGCCCGCTGGCCTTCTGTCTCTTCTTACTTACTCTGTAACTCACTTCTGGCATCCCCCCCCGCCCAGTAGGTCCTTCTCATCCCCTCCTCTGCCCACTTCTCAGCAGTGAGCAAAGTTGCCGTAGCCCTGCATCTTGCGAATGTCAGTTTGCAGTGCTAGGTTCTCCCCTACATTGCCTGCGACTCCCACCACCACTGCATTCGTCATGATTAACCAACCACCCCATCTACTGGTTTGCATCCAGCCATTCCCCCAACACAATCTTAGTATGAGCGTAGGGATCTTTGTTTTATTCTCTTTGGTCCCCCAAATCTAGGACAGTGTCAGAACCTGGAAGATACTCTATAAAACCTCTTAGTGTGTCCTATGGAAATAAATAATGCAGGGGAAAAACAGAGAGGGAAAGGTGTACAGAGTTCTGGGGGTCATCCCAGTTGTGAGCAGGGTTGTCAGGAAGCCTTTTTGAGAAGGGGTAGCTTGAATGTGACATGTAAGAGCTACTACATTTGACATAGATTCACTGTGGGCCTGGTGTGTGATGCTTTGCATTCATCCACTTGTTTAGTTTCCCCAGAAACCCTGAAGAAGATGGGGTCTATAATTATCCCTATGTCCAAAATGAGTAAACTGAGGAGAGAAGTTCCCTAAGGTGACACACCTCACAAATAGGAAAGCCAAAACATATACACAGGTCTGGCTCCAGCGTCTGTGCCCAAGACCACCACACTATGAGTCTTTTTCATATACCTTTTGATCAGCCCCTAACCTGCTGTAAGGTCCTTGAGCACACTGCCTTGACTGCCAAAACTCCAGTACCCAGGACAATGCTCAGTGGATAGGGCAGGTTCACACTGGAAATTAAATAAGGAATTAAAAAGTCTACTGACTGACTAACCTGGGAGGCTCCAGCCTTCTCCCTCCTCTTCAGGAGCTACCAGCATCTGTCATAGTCTTGGAATTGAGGTTAAGTCTTTATGCTTTAAGGATGAATTTGGAGTAGCAAATGATTCCATCAGTGAGATTTCCAACACAGGTGTCAAACTGACTCAGAGTTTTTAGGAAAAAATAAGGACTGACTACGAAAACTGGCTTTCCTCCCGAGCCTCATAAATAGACTCTGAAGGTAGTTTCCACATTCCGTAGTTGCAGAACACCTGGAAAAACAAACTGTCTGGACAGGGCCAATTCTGGAGAATAAAGTATATTTGAATGTGCCATTTCCTGTATGTTTGTTTGTAGATATCAATGTCCCATTACTTTGTCCTTCTGCTAGTCTTCCTTCTCCTCCTTGGGATTTACTGACTTCTCTGCAGCCTTTGCCAGCCGGGCAGAGCAGAAGCATTTCCTCCTTACATCAGAAAGGAGCACCTAACAACAGGGAGAGACACAGATGAGCTCAGAGTGTGGAAGATTCCACAGCTTCACACAGCTGCACACAGCACAGAGGGTTTCAAACTCACCCCAAGAAGGTCTCATCCTCTGAGACCCATGGTGGGAGTGGGAGAGGAAAGAGAAGGAAGGAGTATGTACCTGCCTTCCCTGGAACCACTACAGGTCCAAGGGGCCAAGGTGAAGGTCTATTTTTATGGTGTAATGAAGCATATGCTCATCTGACTCCATCTGGCTGTCTACTCTCATTTCTTGAGTTCCACCATTTTCTTTTGTTTGGTTTCCCTGCACCTTCCCCCAGCTTTGCTCTCCCTTTCTTCTGCTTTGCTGCAAAACCCAATAATGGAGCACAGTATACTGGACCCAAGTTCAAATGGTTCTGCCACAAATAGGCTGACATGCTTTGAGGATACTTAACTTCCTAAAGGCACAAATATTCTCATCTGGAAAATGTGAATAATTGAGTATATAAAATCAGTACATTGTAACCCATAAATGCAGTAATATACACAGTTATAATCTAATTTTTTTTAAAAAAAGAATGCCTGGGATTATTGCAATCCAGGAAAGTTAAGTCCTTCTCACTTAATAAGTAGTCAATAAATATTAGGCTCTTTCTCTTTGCACTGTTTCTTGCTTTTGTTTAGTACCATTTTTCTTTTCTACTGACTTCCTTCACTATTTCTGCAGATTCTTGTTCTATTTTTCCTTAATGCCTAGAACTACATCTTTTACCCCACTTTTGACACAATCTTCATCCATCTTTTTCTTTATCTCTTTGTTTTTTCACTCCTACATATATTCTGTCTCCTATTTTTTTCTCTTAGAATCACTTAACAATCATTAACAAAACAAGAAACTTTGGATGTATTTCTTTTGTGTCCCAAGTATCTCACCAGTCCATTAGTGGTGTGTGGTGGGGTGTGTGTGTGTGCACGCACATGCGCACCTGTATTTGGTCTTCAGTAAACTAGGTTCTTCCAGCTGTGCAGTGGTCCTTCTTCAGCTTTTGTTTTTATTCTCCCAGAAACTCAGTAATGGGCTTAACTTAGCCTTGGTTTTCCAGCCCAGGATCCCTTTAGAATATTGATCTTCCTTTTACATTTTGTAATTTAAATGCAGAGTCCTTTGCCCTCATCAGAGATTGTTAATGAAGCTGCAGCTGGAGTCTAATGCTGACAGTGGCAAGTTTAACCATTTTTCTTTGGGAACTTCATCACTAACGATGCATTTCCCATTTGGATAAAGTATGACTCCCACCATGCTAAGCTGAGTTCAGGGGCCTCTGGAGTAGAGCTTCCAGAACCCAGCTGGACTCTTCCTCTTCCACCTGCATGGTCATCTCTCTCTTTCCCCCCATTACTCATTCCTGCCCACCTTTTTTGAATCAGGAGAGAGGGCTCAGATAACTTACAGACATAGTTCCTCCTTCCATCAGGCACATCTAATGTTGACACAAAGCAGGTGATCACGTACATCACCCCACATGTGGTGCAGAATATAAAGGCATGGGTTGTACTGTTTAAATGGACAAAAATATATTGAATATCTTCAATGTCCTAGCCCTGTAGAGAATACGAAATTAGTATATGCCCTCTTCAGACATCTAGAGATTATGGCTTAATAGGAAGAGAACAATAGATGTGTAAATGTACCTGGAACCAAGCAGAGTGTATCACAATTAAATAATTAAAGTGAAAAGTAAAATCATAAAAGAATTAAATATGGGTCAACAAAAAAAATGTAGGTCAGTAAATAACTCCTGGATATTTAGGTGAATACATTTTAACTACATAAAATTTAGCAGTTAACTACATACAATTTTAAGTCCTAAAAATTTCTCTACATTAAAACACCTTAAAGAAAACTAGAAAGAGCTGGATGTGGTGGCTCATAACTGTAATCCTTGCACTCTGGGAGGCTGAGGCAGGTGGATTGCCTGAGTTCAGGAGTTTGAGACCAGCTGAGCAAGAGGGAGACCTCATGTCTAAAAAACTAGCCTATATAGTCCCAGCTACTCAAGAGGCTGAGGCAGGAAGATCACCTCCTGAGCCCAAGAGTTTGAGGTTGCTGTGAGCTATAATGCCAAGATACACTACCCAGGGTGACAAAATGAGACTCTGTCTCAGAAAAAGGAAGGAAGGAAGGAAGGAACGCAGCAAGGAAGGAAGGAAGGAAACTAGAACGTAAAATTGCCAAGTTGAAGGATAATTCAAAACATACATAAATGGGTCTTACAAATATAGAAGAATGCTTTAGTTGAAAAGTAGGGAATGCCAAACATGGCCAGGGAGAAGAGCGAGGGTATCCCAAACACTCCCCAGTACCATCACCCTGCATGCTGCCTGCCTGCCTGCCACGGGCCCTCCCCTACTGTCACTGGGTCACAGGAGGCTGTGGCTTGAGGCAAAGCAGCCACGACTCGAATCTACTGGGGCAAGCAGGTGAGGCCAAGTCTGAAGACAACCTAATAAGTTTCCCACAGCTTAGCCTGTGATGCACCTGCAGGGCAGGTTCCCGCACCCACTGGGACCACACTACCTGCCCTCACTGCTGCAGTCTGATCATAAAAGCATTCCTGTGCTTCCTCTCCTGTAGCTGCCACATCAGTCGCATCTTGGAGTCCCCACGAGGAAATGCTCTGCTGGTTGGTGTAGGTGGGAGCGGCAAGCAGAGCCTGACAAGGCTTGCAGCTTTCATCAGCTCCATGGATGTCTTCCAGATCACACTGCGCAGAGGCTACCAGATCCCTGACTTCAAGGTGAGGAGGGTGAGGGGGTGTGGGGAGGAGCCGCAACCACCGGCAACCACCCACAGCTCCTGGTCACCCTTTGGTAGCTCTGCAGTTCCCCTACCCAGAGCCTCCCCTTCCATATCTGCCCATTTCTTGCTGAGATTCTGGGCTGTGACAAGAGTGGCTCTTTCCCTGTTAGACTCAGCCTGAGAACAGTGGTCTTTCCAAGGTCTGCCTTCATGAGACCTGAGCTGCCCTCCTTAACCTCTGGGGGGCTCAGCTTGCATTCAAATCAGAAGCACATCTATAACAAATTCAGCATCCAGTTTGCCAGCAGCTCAAGTAGACTCAGGGGCAATTCCAAAGGTCTGCCCAAATTTCATAAGAAATTCATATTTTAAGAAACATGTGCAGTAATCACTGACCCCTTGGACCTTTGATGTCATTTCCTGGTTTCAGACAGCAGATACTCAGATTACCTTGGTAATCTGGTAGCCTGGCAGGAGAGGTAGATGCTCACTGTGGCTCTGAAACCCCAGCTTCATTTCTTTGTGACCAGCTGACTGTAAAGTCATACATCAAGTCCAAAGCAGGTCTTTCTTCTCTTTTTTTTTTTTTGAGACAGAGTCTCACTTTGTGGCCCTCGGTAGAGCACTGTAGCATTACAGCTCACAGCAACCTCAAACTCTTGGGCTTAAGCAATTCTCTTGCCTCAGCCTCCCAAGTAGCTGGGACTACAGGCACCCACCACAATGTCCAGCTATTTTTTTTTTTAAGAGACCAGTTCTCTCTGTGGCTCAGGCTGGTCTCAAACTCCTTAGCTCAGAGCATTCCACCTTTCTCAGCCTCCCAGAGTGCTAGGATTACAGGTGTGAACCACCCCACCCAGCCCACACTGGGTCTTTAGCACTCCCAAAAAAGACAAGATAAGATGGTCTGATAGAGATTATGCATGTACAGAATGAGCTGAGACAGTGGATCTCAACCTTGGCTATATGCCAGAATCACTGAGGACCTCTGAATAATGGTGACCATATGTTCCACCTCCTAGATATTCTAATTTACCTGAATGGACCATGGCCTGGGGAACCAAGATTTTTCAAAGCACTCTTCAGATGATTCCAATGAGAATTGAAAGACACTGGCTTAGATCATTCCATAAAAGCCTAAGATGGGAACCATTGATCTAACAGGAAGATTAGTATTCAAGTAACTCCTCTTTAAAGACACTAATCTTTACCACTATCTCCAGGGTAAAGGAATGCATGGTTATATCAGGGAATGGCTCTGGAATAGCAACCTAGCTGAGTCTGGCAAGGGTGATAGAGCAAAGGAACCAATATTGACCCAGCTGGATCAACTCAGGGATTGGCATCCTAGTCCAAAACTGCATCCACCCGCAGTTTTGAATGGATGTGATTTCTTATGATTATGTGTGTGTGTTTCCTAATATATTTTTCAACAAAAAAAGTTGTTTGAAACATTTTTCCAACTAGCTCTTTTGCTGGAGCTAGTCATGAAAACACAAGACACTGCTAGCGTAAGGTACATTCATCTCTTCAGGCAAGACCAAGAGCAATCGCTGCTTTCTGGAGCAGGTCATTCACTCGTAACAGGATGTGGGAAAAACAGATGAATAGGAGACCACTCTGGCCTTTAGACACCTGTAACCTCTTTGGACAAAGCAGGCACTTCAGAAGCTAGTGCAGGAACCACTGTGGTTAGGAACCTCTCTTGGCAGTGAGGCCTGGGAACAAGGAGTGGTTCCTGCCTGTCAGTGAAGGGTAATGCTTCTCCCTGTCTTGTATTGTCACTTTGCTTATCTACTGTTGAAGTAGATAAGAAAACACAGTAGAACCTCTGTAAGGTGACCACTCAAGGGACTACAACAAACTGGTCAAACATGGAGATAGTCAACATTAGATACTAGGCCTACTGTACTGATACATACATGTGGTGCATGTCCCGTCTGTGAAAATTAAGTCAACTTTAGTAGGTGGTCAGTGTAGGGAGGTGTTCAGCTATGGAGGTTCTCCTATAGTTTCACTGCTTGAGAGTGGATTGGGGATCTCTTTCAAAAAGCTTCTTCTCAGTGATTTCTGCTATTGGTTGTTCCTACAGGTGGACCTGGCCAGCCTGTGTCTGAAAGCTGGGGTGAAGAACCTCAGCACTGTGTTTCTCATGACGGACACCCAAGTGGCTGATGAGAGGTTCCTTGTGCTCATCAATGATCTCTTGGCATCTGGTAAGAGACTCCTTGCATTTTGGGACCTTTCATAAATTCCTTCTGGAGTCAGAGCCATTCAAAGTTAGGGACTTGGTCCAAAATCAGAAGAGCTAGGTGGTAGAAATGAGGAATATGACAGACACAGCAAAGGAATGTTGCATTAAGGCCCTTCGCACGGTCGATGCTGGGCCTGCCCTCCTGGATCGCTCACTCTCCTTTCATCACAAAACAGACAGTATCTTAGGCTCTCTTAGCGAGACGAGGTCTGACTATGGAAAGAAGAGCAGGTTAAGGCCTGGTGATTTGCTAAGCCCAGCAAGAAGGGGCTGCCTGCTCCATATCCAAGACAAAGGGCAACTGACTGTGTGCAGTAGTAATGGGTACTTCATGGAGGGCAGGCTTTGGCGGGAGGATGCACACAGAGAGAACATGAGCACACCGGATTCGTGGAACAGGGTGGGACTAGGTTACCAGTTTAATAAGCTAATGCCCTAGAACCTCATGGAAACAAAGTGGAAGCAGGAATAGATATCTCCATGAGGTTTTCCTTGGTCCTCAAAGGACTTGACAGTGTTGTCAGGAGCCCTGTGACACTATGTGTGCAAGGCAGTTCTTCAGGGTGAAGCTCAATCCTTGCTAGTTTATGGTTCTAATTTATTTCGGAATTCAGGACTTATGGCAACCATCTGCCCCTAAATTCATATATATATATATATATATATATCTCCAAGAAGATAATAAAATGCATAAATGATATATATACATGTGTATATACATATCCAAGAAGACAATAAAATGCATAAATTATGCACTTACATAAATTTGTGTGTGTTTATGTCAATTAAAGGTAGAATATGCTTTGCTGGTTTTGAACCAAATGCAGCGTCTGCAAAGACACCTTTTCTTCTGGATTAAGAAAAACAGTTAGTGCACAGATGGCCCTGAACAAAGCTCAGCCTCCCAATTTCTAGTGTTTCAAGAGCCGCTTTCTCTGCAGTCCACTCCCTGGCTCTGATTAAATACTCTTTAGTTTATAAAGCCCCATGACCGTGATCCCAAGTACCTTTCTCCATCGTCTATTCTATGTCACAGGTAGTGTATTTCAGGCTCCTGACAGGCCCTAGGAATTTTGCTGCTTCAGAATCATCGTCTCCTTCACATTTTGTGGCATTGCACCCTGTGTCATCCTGTTGTCACTTACATGAGAAACCAGTGGCCCAGGCCATTCCCTGGCAGGTACCATGCACAATCTTTGGCTTATTTCACATGAAGGCCTGTGTCCCTTACTGTGCTGGCTCCTCACATTACTTTGACTCGTCACCTCATTTCTTTCCCAGCCTGCCCTGCCCAAGTTAGCTTTATATCCTTTTATTCCCCTTTCATAAAATACTCACCATGTCACTACTTTCTATTTACAATGTTGCCTCACTTTTTAATAACAAAAGGATCCAACTGCCCCCCTCATCCTGAAGCTTCCCTAAAGCCTAATTTTTAAAACAACTGAAGAGAGTGAAACAGCACTTCTAAAGATGTATAGTTTTAGAGGTGTTGGCCATGTTGCCTGTCTCATGATATATTTCAGTTGGTATAAGTCCAACCAGGTGACCTCAGGTGTCTGAGACAAAAGTTGTTACACTTTGACCAATTGAAATTTCATTTCTCAATTATTTTTAATTTTTCATGTAGAACACAAATTTTTTTAAGTACAAATGAATTTCTGAAGCCTTACCAGTGAAAACGTAATGCAATCAACCAGCTGCAAAGGCATGGAGTTTTAAGCTCATGGCTCCTTTCAATACGTCTATATTTTAAAAAAACACACATGCAACAAAACAGCAAGGTCTGTATAACACATGCTTAAGTGGAGACTTTTTTCTTCTAATCCTCATCCCTTACTTTCTTAATCACTTCAACAGGGAAAATTAGACTATATCTTTGTTCTAATTTTCCCTGCCACATAAGTAATTTCTGACTGCAAAGTAACTGGCTACTAGTTTATTCAAGGCTTCTGCAATTCCTCAGAACCTCCCTATTTCCCAAATTTTTCAATTTTGTGGAGTTATGCAATTTTTTTCACCCTTCAGTAACATAGTAAAGACTAGGAAACTATAAATAGGATTACCTTGCCTTTACTCCTTCCTTTATAGCAGGGGTCCTCAAACTGTTTAAACAGGGAGCCAGTTCATTGTCTCTCAGACCATTGGAGGGCCAGACTGCAGGCCCCGGGACAAGTCGGCTGCTAAGCAAGACAGGCAGCAGCAGCAAAAACACCTGGCCAGCCAGATAAATGTCCTCGGCGGGCCACATGTGGCTGTAGTTTGAGGATGCCTGCCTTATGGTTACATGCAGGTCCTGTTAAGCTAGATATAAAGGTATGGTGAGAAAACTCCACCAATGCAACTTTCTCCCAAAAACATTGCCCTCAGAGAACAAACAATCTCATGCCATGGACTATCTGGTTTCTTCCCGCACTTCTTTAGAGCACCATCTGACCACTGGTTTTCCTGACACCATCTCTAAAATCAAACCATGCTGGTAATTTGGCTCGTGAATCCCACTTATGACACCAATTCTACCATTTTAGAACCTATCTTTATGCCAGTTACATCTCAAGTGAGTTACAGATTGACAGGAAGAAATTCTACACACAAAGTAAAAATGTTAACTTAAAGTCCTGGCTTAATTAGCAAAAGATACATAATTGTATGAGAAACAATGTAGTCACACTGAACACGAGCAAATGAGGGATTTATTTGAGTCACTTTCTTAGGTTTCCACAGTTTTTAAGGTGGGTCACCTGACTACTGGTGACACAGTGCATGGAATGCAGATTCCATAATTGTCATGTCCTTTTGACCTGTTATAATAAATCCTGAAGACTGTACACTGGCCATAAAACCCAGGTAGTCAAGGAATTCTTACAAGAGCTGTTCTGCCTTGGTCCTTGACCCAAACTCAGCGTCAGCAAGTTAAAATTCCCATTCTAATTTAGAGGGAAAATTCCAAGTTATCCCATAGCTCTCTAGGACAACACCTCTTCAGCTCCAGCTTCATAGCCTTCCAAAAAGCCCATTTTACTATGGTTCCCTGACAGTGAGAATATCTAGTCCGCTCTTTCTCTCCTAACTACGACAAATTTTGTACATTATTTTTCTTTGCAATCTTACTTTAGATTTTCTTTTTGTTTTTCAAAAGGTTTATATTGCTTTACTCCAAAATCACTATTTATTTTCCCTGGCCCATGCTAGATCACTTTCCATTCATTCATATATTCAATAATTATTTATTAAGCTATATGCTCCAGTCACTAAATATTGAGCTCAAAGATGAATTACATATAACCTTTATGAGGTCTAGTGAAACAACTGATAGCTATTTGGGTTCCCTTCTCTTCTAAAGTGGTATTCTTCTTCATCTCTGGACTGTCCTCTCTATGTTTGAGTCAAATCCTCTCTTAGTATATGGAACATGAAAAGGTCACCTCATGTTCCATGAGTTTTAGGGTTAAGGCCAGGGTCAACATGTTAGTTCACACATCACGTGAGAAGGAAAAGTCTGGAAATATCTATAACAGACTTGGCATTAGATTGCTCTCATCCACCGAGCACTGGAACTGGACTTCCCCTGAGCTATCTGTGCCGTCCTCTGAATGAATGCTAGTCCAACTTCTATAAAAGGAAGAAAAAAATCACAAAGTTTGCGGCTAGAGCAGCCATCAAGCATGCCCTGAACTTCTTGGACATACTTTGTGGACTCATTGGATCAGCTCACCAGATGGGTCTTCAAACCACAGACAGTGAAACTTTAGCCAGCACCCTTTTGATTCTCCACCCACAAAACAGAAATTTCCAAAGAAAAATGCAAAAAGAAACTTGAGTAATCAGCCTTTTCTTTTCTTCTTATGGTACTAAATTATTTCTTTTTTCTTTCTTCTGGTATTAAAGCCCTATACAAGTTATTCAAGATTTTGTCAGTTTGCAGGGGGGTTATTGTTTTTTGAGACAGAGTTTCACTTTGTCCCCCTGAGTAGTGTGCATGGCATCATTGTAGCTCACAGAAACCTCAAACTCATGGCTCAAGCAATCATCTTGCATCAGCCTTCCCAGTAGCTGGGACTACAGGCACCCATCACAATGCCTGGCTAGTTTTAGAAATGAGGTCATGCTCTTGCTCAGACTGATCTAGAACTCTTGACCTCAAGCAGTTCACCTGCCTCGGCCTCCTAGAGTGCTAGGATTACAGGTGCAAGCCACCACACCTGACATATTCAAGACTTTATGTCTTGAATTGCTAACCTCTCCCTTACCATTTATATCAAAGAGATAATCAGTTGCCACCAATTTTCCCCTTAACCATTTTTTAATCCATTCATCTCTATCCTGACCACCACTTATCTTGTCATCTTTTCCTTTAACAAATGGACACTTCATAACACATCTGCTTACCTCCCAGGATATCCCTGAACAATCCATTCTCATTGTTGCTTTCAAAAGGGTCTATCTAAACTATAATCTTTTATTAGTTCCCAACTAGATGCAGAATAAAATCTAAGCTTCCTTAACCTGTTCCTTTCCCTCCATGTGAGTCTTACTTGCCTTCCTACTATCTTGTCATTCTTGAGAAAGCACTGCATAATGTTCCCTGACATCCCTAATTACTTATGCTATTCCGTTAGTGTCTGGATTAACTTCTACCCATAGCAGAAGACTCACCTTCAGTGTTCCCTCTCTAGGAAACCACTGGCCCACTATCCTCTGTGTGTGCCTCGCAGTGGCTATGCACACCACTGTTGTATTGAAACAACATTGTAAATTTATGAAAGACAAAGACTGCATTGCCTGTGATTGGCTATCTGCATGTTATTAGATAATCCAGAGGCAAAAAAAAAAAGGATTCAATACCTACCACCCAGTTTAGGAAATAAAATAATGCTGATATAACTCTAACCCTTGGCACAGTCATTTATATTGTCAGCTTTCATACATCTCCTGGCCCATAAGTGACATTCCAGAGGTATTTTTTGAACTGGAGTTGGTAATAACATGAGACTGATGCACCAGCTTATGTGTGTTAGAGGTTACTGATGGACATATGCTTTTAGAAGTTTTCCACCAATGGACAGAGAAGAATAGGGTAACTCCTTTCATTTTTCTTCCTTGAGACCAAGAAAATGTGTCTTAAAACTCACAAGCCTAGATGGGGTCAAAGCCCTTAAACCAGTCAGAAGCTAACTAGAGATCACAGAGAACTTAATCTTAGTTTTGTCGTTTATATGGCCAAGCTCCAACTAACTGAACCATGGTAAATTATCCATATCTCTTTCCCCCAAAAGCAGTTGTAGCCTCTGAGGAATCCCAGATGAACAGAGAGATAATGGTGATCAGTCCGGCTTCAAGAGTATTAGAATATTTCCATGTCTGCATGAGGCCAGCAAGAACTTAGTGTCAGAAGTAGGGTTTCCCAACATTAGGTCTCAAGAGGAAATTTTTCAAATATTAAATAGCTTCTGCCTCTGTGCACATCACAGAACCCTCTGTGGTAGTTCATTTTCCTGCTTTCAGTATGACTGCCTGTGTCACACATTAAGTGACAGAAGTGTTGTCAGGAGGAATGGGAGGAACAAATCTGAAAATGTGTACTTTGTGTCCAATGCAGAGGTGTTATCCCCAGATATTCCGTCTAGTGTCTTCTTCTTCTAGGTTCAGGACAAACACCAGCATCATCCAAGCATAGAAAACATCCCTAAGTGGCCCAGGCACCTTCCACATCTTGGCAGTAAGGGTGTCAGCAAACTAGGATCAGCAAACATTTATAACAAAGGACCAGAAAGTAAACACCTCAGGCTTTGCAGACTATCTGGTCTCTGTCACAATTGCTCAACTCTCACTGTTGTGCAAAAACAGCCATAGATTATATCTAAATGAATCATCCTGGCTGTGGCCAATAATGTTCTATTTATTGGCAACAAAATTTTGACTTCACATAATTTTTGTATTAAATATTATCATTTAAGCTTCTAACACATGCTAAAATATCATTTCATTTTCCTAGCAGTTTTCTTTGACCCCTGTTTTCCTCAAAAGGAGCTACAATGAGCTATTCCCTTAGGAAGACCTTGGTTTTGACAAATTATGGTACAGGGTATTTTACAGGCATTCTATTAAATATCTTAAATAATGGAAATTATATTTGTACAATTTGTACAATTAAGGGAAGAAAGTAAATGATCATTTTCATGGTAATTCATTTTTTTATTTTGACCTTTTAACTGATTATGGCTAATTAGTATAAAACTCATAGGAGACTGTTGTCACGGTTAGTGCTGTCAAACTATAAAGGCCAGGATTTGTTGGAAATTTGGCATCAGTTTTCTCCAGATTTAGTAGTTCAAGAAAGCATCACAGCTTCAACAAGTGCTAGAATCATAATTTCCACTGCTCTGATTAGACACAGGCCATTAGCCCAACCACTTACATCAAGGACCTTGCCCAAGTCCTAAAGGATGTAAGGGGGTAAGGTGGCCCCAGTGAATTCTGTCATCCCTAATACTTCTACAATGCTGGCATTTCAATTAGGGAAGAAAGAAGAAGCATATGGGAATGGAAAACGTTAAATGGGTGCTTGTATATGATTCCAGGTCTTGATAGCCTCAATAGCTACCTAAAGACTTATTCTGGAAATGTGAAAATTTGCTTCTCCAACACCCATAAAATATCCTGGAATAAACCAAGTTCACCTTTACATCACATGCAGTGTTTCCAACTTTGTAGTTTTACCACGTTCCTTTATTCTCACCTCCATCAATCTCATCTCTTTCATTGAGAAAGCTGGTACCAGGTGGTGCCTGTGGCTCAAAGGAGTAGGGCGCCAGCCCCATATGCCAGAGGTGGCGGGTTCAAGCCCAGCCCCAGCCAAAAACTGCAAAAAAAAAAAAAAAAGAGAGAGAAAGCTGGTACCTTCAGACCTCAGACTATACTATAAATCTATGGTGATCAAAACAGCATGGTACTGGCACAAAAACAGAGCATTAGATGTATGGAACAGAATAGAGAACCAAGAGATGAACCCAGCTACTTACAGTCATTTGACCTTCAATAAGCCAATTAAAAACATTCAGTGGGAAAAGATTCCCTATTTAACAAATAATGCTGGATGACTGGCTGGCAACCTGTTGAAGATTGAAACTGGACCCACACCTCTCACAATTAACTAAGATAGACTCTAACTCGATTAAATACTTAAACTTAAGACATGAAACTATAAAAATACTAAAAGAAAGTGCAGGGAAACATTTGAAGAATCGGCCTGGGCAAATATTTTATGAGGAAGACACCCCAGGCAATTGAAGCAGCATCAAAAATATATTACTGAGAGCTGAAAATCTTCTGTACAGGCAAGAATACATTAAGTAAAGCATGCAGACAGCCCTCAGAATGGGAGAAGATATTTGCAGGTTATGTCTCTGACAAAGGTTTAATAACCAAAATCCACAGAGAACTCAATGTATCAGCAAGAAAAGAACAAGTCATCCCATCTCAGGGTGGGCAAGGGACTTGAAGAGAAACTTCTCTGAAGAAGACAGGCACAAGGCCTACAGACACAAGAAAAAATGCTCATCATCCTTAATCATCAGAGAAATGCAAATCAAAACCACTTTGAGATATCATCAAACTCTAGTAAGATTAGCCCACATCACAAAATCCCAAAACCAGAGATGTTGGCATGGATATGGAGAAAAGGGAACACTTCTACACTGCTGGTGGGAATGCAAACTAATACGTTCCTTTTGGGAAGATGTTTGGAGAACACTTAGGGATCTAAAATTAGACCTGCCATTTGATCCTACAATTCCTCTACTAGGTATATATCCAGAAGACCAAAAATCACTTTGTAACAAAGATATTTGTACCAGAATGTTTATTGCAGCCCAATTCATAATTGCTAAGTAATGGAAGAAGCCCAAGTGTCCATCAACCCATGAATGGATGGTGTTGGTGAGGTTGTGGAGATCAGTGAGTGTGACCTTTCCATCAAGAAACTTAACAAAACCATGAGCACGCTGCAATTGGCTATCTTAAAGATCTCTCAGCAGCAAGAGCAGCTACTTATGAAGTTCCCTATGGTACCAAGTCCAAGTTCTAAAACAGCCTACAGGACCAGAAAGCCAAACCATCACTGCACTGGTGGAGCTTCTGTCCTGAGAGCAGTGACCAGCCTCTGCCAGTCCCCTTGTCTCAGTCAGGGTCAGAATTCCTGTTCTGAAAGACCAGCTGAGCTGAAGGTCTCAAAAGACAGGCAGCAGGGGTCCTTCAGAAGTAAAACCCTGAGACCCAGTATAGAGACTCTCCCACATCTGAGATCCTTTCCCCCAACAACTGCCCTCTGACTCTAGCTTGGGAAGTGCAGAGCCTTGGTGACCCACACGGGAAGTGTCTCTTTGACAGCTACAGGCTCCATGATGAAAGCAACTAGCAGACTTTGGTTCTGTCCTCTTCCAAAGATGCCAACATTGTATCAGAGCAGGTGAGTCTCAGAGAGGGGCTGGGTACTAACATGAAGGAGGCAGGGCTGGACTGCTCAGACAGATGTCTCAGGAGGTGAAAACATCCCTGCGGGCCAGGGCTAAGATCATAGAATGGACCTCTCTGGCCTGACAGCCCAGACAAGGACCTCAAGGCAGCAAGTCTCCACATCTCTACAGATCACATCAGTGAAGGTGACCTGAAACCAGGGCCAGCTTCTTCCTCCAGGATGAACAGAAAGCAGAAGATGAACTTGCCAAGAAGCGGGTGGCCTTCCTTCCCAGGCAGCAGCGAGGCTGGAGGCTTGTGCAGCAGTAGCAGTTAGAAGTGGAGGTAGAGCTCAAGGTTGCAAAGCTGAGGAAGATCCAGTTTGGAAAGAGGAGGTAAATGCTATAGAGAGCTTATTAAACAGGAAAACCTGCAGAGGAAACAATAGCAGATTTTAGAAGAACAAGGACTCAGCAAACCTAAATCAAAGCCAAAAAAGTCAAGGCCAAAATCAATCCATCAGGAAGAGTAGTGAGGTGATTCGAGAGCCAAGTGCTCCTCATACCTGATAACTTGAGCCAGTCTGGGTCCAGCCTGTCCTTAGCCTCTACAGCAACAACAGAACCAGAGAACATTCATTTGGGTCACTACTTCTCAGTGAGTTGAGTCAATGGAGGCCTTGCCCATACTAAACCAAACCCCAGCAGAAGCATGGACCAAGACTGGGAGACCGCCTCGGCAGCCTCCTCCCTGGCCTTGGTGGCTGAGTATGCAGGTCCCAAGCTCTTTAAGGAACCCAGTAGTAAATCATTGCCGATTATTGGCAATGCTATATCCCATTGCTATGTGGCTGGACAAGAGAATGAATCTCACAAGCATTCAGTATTGGTTTGGCACCCATAGCTCAGTGGTTAGGGCACTGGCCACATATGCCAGTCTGGTGGGTTTGAACCTGGCCAGGGCCTGCAAAACAACAATGACAACTACAACAACAACAAAAATAGATGGATGTTGCGGCAGGTGCCTATAGTACAGCTACTTGGGAGACTGAGGCAAGAGAAGCACTTAAGCCCAAGAGTTTGAGGTTGTGTGAGCTGTGATGCCACAACACTCTACTGAGGGCAACATAGTGAGACTCTGCCTCAAAAAAAAAGCAATCCAAGAATTCAGTATTAGAGGAGCTGGAGAAGTGTGATGCCAGTCACACCATACTGTCCTAAGACGCTGGCTGCCAGTTCAGGGTGCTCTACTGCTACGATCCTGACACTGAAGAAATCTACAAACTCACTGGCACAGAGCCAAAGAAGGTCACCAAGAAAATGATGGACAAACTGTATAAATACAGCTCAGACTGAATACAGTTTAACTTGATCCCAGCCAAAGCCATGGCCATCAGCATGGATGGCTCTCACAATCCATGACCACTTGGGGCAGCCCACGTGGCCTGCAGTGCCAAAGAAGACCCATATTCGTAAATGACATGGACGGCTGAGTGCCTGAAGGGCGCCGAAGGTCCTTACTTATTATTTCCATCATTTGGTACAAAGTGTGCAAAGTCACAGGCCTTTGGCAAAGAGGCTTCTAGATAGCAAAAGAAAACCCACCTTAGCCCAATTCACACAGGGCTGCCAGGCAGAGAGGGCTGGAGGAGCAAACACCCCGCTCTTAGCGTCCTGCTGCTGTGGTTGCTGCTGCCCATTGAGGTTCCCGAGCAGAGGCACCCATGGGCATGATCCGGGGCATCAGCCCTCCCTTCACTGTGAGGTGATTAGAGTCCACTTCGATTTCTGCTTCCCACCTTTGCACGTCCCCTGACACCCTCCTGCCAGCCACAGGACAAACTGCCTCTTGGGTCAGGGCATTTGAATATCTTTAGAGAAGGAATTCATAATTGGAAATCTTTTTCATTTGAGAAATTGTATGATATTTATTGATTGTGTCTACTGCCAACTTTTATATCCAAGTCTTAAGATTTCTGAAAAAATTCTTGTCCCTTACTGCTCAGAAAAAGTTGACAGAAAATCCCAGTCCAGTGAAAGTACTGATGTCGGCAGTCTGTCTCCTGGCACATGCCAGGGCTGTTTCTGACACACAATCATGAGGGCACGGAATGGTTCTATTAGTGGCGTTCGCCTCGTTTAAAGTAGGCAAACTGAGCCAGCTGCAGCACTGGTTTGGATAGTGCACTAATGATTTGTTCACTTTAATAAAGACAGATTCTTGGTAAAGTAGAATTTTAAAAAAAAAAGAAAGTAAAATTCAGGGTTATGCACTTGGAGTAGAAAAGTGAACATGTTCAAAGGCAAGGTGCCAAACACTCAAAGGCAGTTGGCTGGAAAATTGAAAGTATAGCTTTAGTGGACAGCCAGCTGACCGGGAGGAATTGTCACAATCCTGCAGTTCTGTTGATTGAAAAAAATGCAAGCAGAGAACTGTGGCAAATGAAAAGCATGTCTGTATCATGAGGTAATTGTTACATTGCTCTCTGTACTGACCAGAGCAGTAACAGAGAGCTGGGGCTGGCTCCAGGCGCTGGAGTTCAATGGGAATTGAGAGAATGTGGACAGAGTTCATAGGAAAGCAGAATAGTCGTTCAGTGACCAGCAAACAAGGGCTAAAAGACCTGAGATGATTTAGCTTAGAGAGGGGACACATCAGGGATGACTTCAGAAGTGTGAGCTTTGGACTTAAACTTCAGAGGAGCCATTACATGGAGGACGATGGCTGTTTTTTCTCTGTTGCCAAGACACAAAAAGAATGGGCTCATTAAAGTCAAAGAAAAGGAAGAATTTCCTGATCCCTAGGGTTGTTGGACACCAGATAGTGTTGGAGATCTTTTTCTGGAAGACTTTCCAGACATCCAAGTTCCTTCGAATGTGGTGAATTTACTGGGTCCTAAGTGCAGGCATGGGACGCACGCAATCACTTTTCTTTCATGACCTGGATGATGGATGATGCCCACTGTGGGACAGACTTCATGGCCATGCTAAAACTAACACTTTGCACAAATCCCAGCATCTTGCTGGCAACTGCATCCCTTTCCTTCCTTTCAAGAAAACATGTCAGGGCTCGGTGCCTGTGGCTCAAGTGGCTAAGGC
>CAUYQV010057996.1:0-15231 GCA_963574575.1 Galagoides demidoff
TCAAGCTATCCCCCTGGGTAGAGTGCCATGGCATCACAGCTCATAGCAACCTCCTACTCCTGGGCTCAAGCGAGTCTCCTGCCTCCGCCTCCCAAGTAGCTGGGACCACAGGCGCCCGCCACAACGCCCGGCCATTTTTTGGTTGCAGCCATCATTGTTGTTTGGCAGGCCCGGGCTGGGGATTCGAACCCTCCACCTTAGGTGTACGTGGCTGGCGCCTTAGCCGATTGAGCCACAGGCGCCAAGCCTATTCTACCTTTTGATTCTAATAGATTTATGTTTTCTTAGCAAAGTATCTCAAGAATGGAAGAAAAAGTATCCAATGTACTCAGCCCTATTATGAAACTAGTTTATGGCTATATGAAAGCTATTACCTAATTATAGCTTAAGAATATGGGGAGAGGAGAGGGGAGGAGAAGGGGTGGATGGGAGGAGGGAGGGTGTTTGGTGGGATCACCTCTATGGTTTATCTTACAAGGGTACAAGTGAATCTTTCTAAAAGTAGAATATAAACATCTTAACACAATAACTAAGAAAATGACATGAAGGTTATGTTAATCAGTTTGATGAAAATATTTCAAATTGTATGTGAAAATACCACACTGTACTCCATGATTGCATTAATGTACACAGCTATGATTTAATTTTTTTAAAGTACACTAAAGAGGACATATTTTGAATCCGTTGGACATTTTGACTAGTAAGAGATATTCACACCGTAAGAATTGTAACCTCCCACAGAGAAAGAGGGTAGGTTAAAGCCACCTGTGTCTACACCTGTGTATGACTTTTTCTCCTTCAAGCAGAAGTTAAAATTGAAAAGAAAATGAAGAATGCTATTGTTGCAGGAACAGACTGTGAGAATAGGACATGTACGAGCAAATGAAGGCCGTGTGATCCACTTGCTCAGGGATTTAGTAGCCCCCACCCCCCAAACCTGTAACACTGCTCAACTGGAAAACTTGCCTCTACCTGTACAAACCGAGGGAGATTTTTACCATGTGCATTTGTTTTGAATGAATACGAAAGACTTGATTTTTTAAACTTTTTTGTCCCAGAATATTTACTGTTTAGGATTGAATTTGTTTCTAAAATGATTTTCTGCATTTTCAAAGTCACAGGGTGAGCTGTTTGAGGTTTTTTTTTATATTTTCATTATGAAATGAAAAGAGAATTTGATAAATCTAAATTCATCTTTATAAATTGGTGTGTTTAATGGATAGTTTTTGGTACCAGATAAAGGCATGTGAATATGCCCTATGATTTATGAATAAAAAATGTGAACATTTGTTTTATGAGTCCATAAGAAAACATGAGCAAGGACATTCAGTATAGTGTTATTTAATGTGGCCAGGGCTGTAGGCCATCTGGGGGTCCATCTTAGGCAGAATTAACAGGTGAAACATGAAGACCAGACTTCCCAGAGTACTCAACAGCAGGTACAAGCAACAGACTAGATATTCACACAGCAACATAGACAGATCTTAGAAACACAGTGCTGAGTGAAAAAAAAGAAAGAAACAATGGACATGATGCCAATAATGACAACTAAAAATATGCCCACAAAAAGCCTGAGCACATTTACAAGAAAACATATAAACAAAACAATGCACATTAAGTACATAATCATGCTCTCCTATTGGAAAGAAAAAAATAGAGTAGGAAATGGGTTAAAAGGAATAAAAGAAGAGAGTTTTGTAATACTTTTTCAATTTCTTTTTCTTTCATGTGTACTTCATATTTAAATTGTGATTTTTTTTCCCTCTTCTAAATCAGGAAAAAAACCTCCCACCCACAATATTCTAAGGAGAAAGATGAATATTCACCATCTAACTTCTGAAATTGACATTTATTTTGTGATTCAAGAAGAAAAGGGGGTGGGAATAAATAACATAAGTAAGGAATTTAATCCAAAAATTTGGGAAAATAGATTAGGTTTTATTAATAACATTTGAACTGGGTACGTGCATCAGCTTGGGGGATTTATTTACTTGATGATGTTAATTCGGATGAGGAGAGATTTTAATTAATAATTTTGCTTATTTTATGGGAATTAAAATTTTCCCCTGTAGTTTGAGTATGCATTCACCTCTGGATGCAAAATCCATCACTCAGATATGACATTTTCACTCAATAATGATTTTTTTCACACCAACAGCAATAGAACTCACTGAGAAATCCTACAGGATGACCAGTCTCTAATACTGTCTTTCTGTCTCTGCTACCGTGGCTTTTCTCACGTGATTCTTAGCAGGCAAGACACAATTATTAGTGGCACCTGGTGCACTTGAGCCACCTGATGAGGTAGGTCCTCCACCTCAGCCCAGTTGGGAGAGAGATCTTAAGCCAGATTACTCAGGGTCCTTCTGGCCTCTCTAGGCCATGCCCAAAGAGGTGGGCATTCAATTCCTAACAGTAAGGCAGAACACTTACCACATTCCTTGCTGAGGCTTTCAGCAGCACTGGTGGGCAGCCCCAGTGGCTAGCACCACCAAACATGCATGAAAAAGACCCTGGGCCCTGTCAGCAAGGGAATGTACTTCCAGAAACCTCCTTACTTCTCTGTCTCCCCCATCCTGCCCAGAACCAGAAGCAATGCTCATTGCCCCAATTCCCCACTTCCTCTAGCTAGATGTTGAGTGTCTTTGGATAAGCATCCTCTCACCTACAGAGGAAAGAAGTGCAGAAACTTAAGGAGCAGAAACTTCAGAGATGCTCACAGCACATGGCTATGCAAGGCCAGGGATGCTATTTCGTTACCTATTGCTGTAAAACTTAGTGGCTTAAAACAAGAACCATCTTTTTGCTAAAGATTCTGAGGCTCAGGAATGCAGACAGGGCCCAGCTGGAGGGTTCTGCTCATATACTATCTCTCCACTGCTTGTGGTTGAGTTGGAAGGTTCAGGAAGTCTTCATTTGCATGTCAATTGGGTCAGTGCTCATCCCTTTGGCTTATCTCTCTCTTCACGTGTTTTCTCCACAGGAGCTCCCTAGCAGGATAGCCTGGCCTTCCTTACAGCATGGCTAATGGGTTGCAAAAGGAAAAGACCCAACATGCAAGCACTTCTCAAGTCTCCACCTGTGTCCCATTTGCTAATGTCCTATTGGCTAAACAAATCACACGGCCAAGCTCCAGTCCCCATGGGAGGAGACTACACAAACATAGGGCTATCAGGAGGCATGGCTCCTTAGCCAGTGGTGTAGACTTGGCACACCACTGAGTTTAGCACAAGTTCTAATTATAGCTCTTAGAGTCAGAAGACAACTTTGGGTTGGGAGAGGCAGGATCAGCCCAGGAATCCAAGCAGAGGGAATCACTTGTTACCCTGGAAGAGTCTGCAGCTGCTAAAGACCCTGACAGGTTGTTTCACGTGACTCCATGGTAATCAGTAGTAAGGCCTCTCTACCTCAGAGGCCATCACAATAAGAAACCTCCAGAACATGGAGCCAGGGAACAAAGGTATCCTGAACAAGCCTGAAAAGGTATGACAGGTCAGAAAGAAGTTCCCTGAGTCTAGGATGGGATCTAGACCCTAGAGAGGTAAACAGGGGATAAACACCACCCCCTTTCTAGCCCCTCAAGTGTGTTCTGCACCACCTCCCAGAATCCCCAGCTCCAGGTGGCCAGTGGGGCACCTTTAACGGTCTCCACCTCTTCCCTGCCATACCTCTCCCCATCAGTGCTTTCTCATATCACCTCCAAAATAAACCACCTACATTTAAACCTGCCTTCAAGGCCTGCTTCTGAGGAAACCCAGGTTAAGACATTGAGGAACTTGGGCCATTGGATGATCTCAAGAGTCATTCCCAGCTTGCAAATCCCAAGATCTGATCAGTGACGTGGTGGTGTGGACTCGGCCCTAGACAGGTGTGGACTTGAGCCCAAGTTCTGCTGCTCACCAATTCCATGGAGCTCTCATTTTCTTTTCTTTTTTTTAATTAAATGATAGTTGTGTAGACTGATGCAATAGTGGGGTACAGTGTGGTGTTTTCATATACAATTTGAAATATTTTCATAAAACTGGTTAACATAGCCATTATGTCATTTTCTTAGTTATTGTGTTAAGACGTTTATACTCTACTTTTAGAAAGATTCACTTGTACCCTTGTAAGATAAACCATAGAGGTGATCCCTCCAATCACCCTCCCTCTACCCACGCACCTCCCTCCCCTATCCTCCCCCTATCTCTTCCCATATTCTTAGGCTATAATTAGGTTATAGCTTTCATATGAAAGCTATACCTTAGTTTCATAGTAGGGCTGTATACATTGGATATTTTTTTTTCCATTCTTGTGATACTTTGCTAAGAAGACTCTCATTTTCAACGAAGGTTTCCAACTTTCCTTCTCAGCCCTGTATGTACAAGCCACTCCTCTCCTCAAGAGATGAAGTCTACTTCCCCCATCCTCAATTCTGGGATGTCCTGGCCATACACCTTGCTTTGGTGAGGAGAATAAAAGCGATATTCTATGACTTCTGAGCCCAGACATTGAAAAGCTTGTAGCTTCTACTCTTTTGCCTTCTTGGAAACCAGCCACCAGGTAAAAAGCCCTTCCACCCTAATGAAGAGACCTCTGACATAGAGTCCCCAGCCAGTCCCCAGCTGATCTAGCCATCCTGGCTGAGGGGGTAGAGTGGAGATGTACACTTGAAGATGTCAAGAGGGCAGTTAAATACAGATAACTCCTTTCCATTCCTCTGAATAAGAGGCAGGGCCTTCCCTTCCCTGTGGCTTGGGGAATGAGCTGCATTGTGCCATCTGAGGAATTTACAATTGTAAATGGCAAGGCTGTTAAGTTGTATGAGTATGCGCGTGTGTGGTGTGTGGGCAGGATGTCTGAAACAGGCTGTCCTGTCTCCTCCCCTCACAACCTCCCCTCCTACAGACCAGGCCTCAGCCACACCTGCCCCCAGGAGGCCCAACCCAGAGTACTAAGTCAACAAGCCCCCTGGTGTGACCATGAGACCAACACAGCCAGCACCTTGTGCAGCACTTGGAAGCCTTAGTCATCTGCCCTCTGCGACCACCCTGGCTTGCCAGCTTCTCTTTTGATGCTCGCCTCCCAGCCTCCACGGTCTCACCCATTCGCAAACTCCCTCACCAGCCTTCCCATCAGCCACTGCAAAACAACTCCCTCCCACTCCTCCTCCCCTAAGTAGTGGCTCCCCGGAGGATGTGGCTACTCATCCCCGCACACACACCCTGGCCCAGAATCTGGAAAATTGGTGCGGGTCCTCTGTAGCTCAGCAATGCCGCCTTTACCCTGCACCAGGCAATAAGGTTGGCACCTCCAGTCCCATCCCCCTCATCTGATCACAGAGCTCCCAGTCTATTGACAGCGATTGGTGTAAGGGTTAGCATCTGACCCAATTTTGGCCAATGAGATATGAGAGGTGGTCTGCTGGGGACTTCCTTCCGTACATGGATTCCTAGCTCTTAGGAAGGCCACCTCAGCAGGAATGGCTCTTTTCTTTATCACCAAACACTAATGTGTCCGGTTATGAATCCTGGAACTTCTGCACTGAACCTGACACTGAAATCACAAGGCAAGGAGATGCAAGGAACTTCAATAAATTATATTGCTGAGCCCTGTTAACCTAAAAGCACTCCTGCCTCTGAACTTCTTAGCAAGCAAGCAATACAAAGCATTATACATACTGGTTTGTTGTCTGTAGGCAGATACCCTAGCCAAGGCAGCCCTGGGCTCCTCCCACCTCCCTAGGGCTCCTCTCTGGACCCTAGGTGTCTTACAGCCTGGATTTACCAGTCAGATTAAATACCTTGGTACCTGCCACAGAACTGGAGTGACCTTGCTATGATATCACCCTCCACCCAAAACTGCCGATGGCTGCCAATGCTTGTACTCCAAGCCCTCTTGAGTGGCATTATAAGACCCAGAATTCCTCTCCAGCCTGGCTTCCTAACAAGCTTCACCATATTCTATCTGCGTTAAGCAAACTGTTTATTCATTCACTTTTCCCAACACTTGGCATGTACCTGCCACTATATAAGAAGGAAGAACACAAAGGTGAGACAGGGGATCCCAGCCCTCAGGGAGCTCAGGCCCTACTCATAGCTTAGGGGTGTAAATGACAGCAGGGCAAAGTGACAGGTGCTACAAGAGATGAGTGTGTGCACTACAGAGGCTTAGGGGAAGTGGCTAGGGGAACAAAGGCAGTTGTCACGGAAGAGGTAACTTTAGACCTCTTTGGATGGCTAGGATTTGATTTAGGTGGGTGGAAGACATTAATGCATCCTTGGCAGCCTCTGTTCCTAGATCCAATCATGCTGTCTTAAAGCTCTGTGCCTTTGCACTTGCTGTTCCCCTGCCAAGAATTCCTTTCTTTCCCTTTGTTTGCCTCGGAACCCCTCCAAGACCCAAGTCTTAGAGTATGTCCTCTGAGAAACTGTTCATGACTCCTGAGGCAGGGTGCTCCCCTCTCTGTTCCTACATCTTTGCCCTCATTTACTTCTAAAAGTTTGTTCCCCCTTTATTTCCTTATCTGTTCCCTTCATCAGACTGTGAGAAAAGAGCAAGATCATACTCTCTGTTAAATGCCCAACACCTGGCCCAGTGGTTGCCACACACTAGACACCTGATAAATGTTGCTTTCTCCCCAACCCTCTCTTATCCCCTTCCAGCCATGTTTTCCAAAGGGCTGATCAGACTCTGAGATGGTTGAAAGAAGCAACTGACTACAGGAAACCCTATCTGTGAGGCAGGCCCTAATTACCAAGGCAAGTGGCATCATCCCCAACCTCAGAGACCTTGTGGTTCAGGTTGTTTACTGCACAAATACATCTAACCAAGGGGACAAAGAGGGACTGAAATCCAGCAACCTCGCCATTTGCCAAACTTTTTGCTCTTACACAATGCTACAGCTACCCATAAGGGCACCTTTTTCTAATTTGCACAAAAGTTCTGTGCAGATTAACTGTGGCCCTTGTTCATTTGTGGCAGAATCTTCACCTATCTTGGGTTATCACTGACAGGCCCAAACTCCAGGGGTACCAGGACCTAACCAAAGAGTTCTTGCTAAAGAACAGTTCTGATGAAGAGAGAACATCATTTGCTATAGCTCTGTTGCATTTATGTACACTGTTCTGTCTTCTGGAAAGTACACAAAGATAATGTCTCTGGGCTGCAGTGTACATCATGTTTTCTTTAAATCACAAGGAAAAGTGTGATTCTTGACATAAATTGCCAGCATCAGTTACATGGGCAATACTAAAAGGGGCCACTGAGCAAGGAGGGTGAAGTCAGATAAAAAATAAGCACTCAGAAATACACATCCTATGAGCCTAGACAGTTATTAAAGCTGCATTGCAGATTTAGGTCTGGCTTTTCAGACACCAAAGTTCAAAGGGAATCTTTATCAATTATGTAATTTTTCATTCAACTTACCAAGCATCTGATCAATATTGATGGCTGCCTGCTCTCTGCCAGGCACTGTGTCCAGCACAGAGAACCAAGGATGACAAGACAGATGTGACCTCTGTCCTGATGGAGTTTACATTCTAGTGGGAAAAATAAATTTACAAATATACAAGTAAACAGACAAATAAGTAAAATGATGACAAATTCTAATACAGAGTGTCCCGAAAGTTTCTACTCATAAGGAAGATGGGAAATTATAGCTAAATGTACCTTTATTTCCAAAAAATTTATTATAAAATTTTATAAAGAAGTAGCCAACATATAGAGAATATTTTATAAACATTTTTTTAAATATTTTGGGACACTAAATATTTTGTAAATATTTTGCGAAATATTTGGGGCCACCCTATATGTGCAATGAAGGTAGCAGGTAAGGGTCTGAGAAAAAGAATAAGGGAGATGGGGAGATCTTTTTATAGTAGAGAGGTCACAGAGGGCACCTCTGAAAAACAGAATGGGCTGAGACTGGTAGAACAAAAAGCAGCTAGTTTTGTAAAGGGGAGAAGAGAGAGAGAGATGGAATGAGAATGGCATGAGCAAAGGTCCTGTGGCAGGGAAAGAGTTGTATCGAAAGCTACCATTTGCTCTAAGCTATACTGGTTTCATAGCACTGACCCTCTTCATTTTTCTCCTCACATCAGTGCATGTCTGCTTTCCAAGCTGCCCACACTTTAAGGCAACCTGTCTTAACCAGGATGGATACAAGAAGCCTCGTGTCAATCTTTTCAACACAGTCCCCTACTGCAAATTCAGCCAAGTCATGGCTCAGATGCTGGACCAATTCAAGTTTGGGGCAAGGGAGTCTCAAGCAGTCTAGAAACCCACAGGGTGAGGTTAGACATCCAAACACTATTCCCATTAGTCTAAGCCAGTGTCCAATTTTTGACCTCTGGGATCCCAGGTGACCCACCATTGTAGACACAGAGGCCTGAGGTTTTTCCCATGAAGATAAGAAATCTATATATAGTACATGATCCCTGTAAATTCCCTGCATTCATCCAAGTTGTTGGTTCAAACCTTGTATGCTTGAGCCAACAACACCCAAACCAGCCAAGCAAAGAAAATGATAGGAACAGAGAATCCTAGAGAGAATTTACCTGTGACTTTCTTTCATTAATTCAATCAAATGAATCTGCTGTATAAGGTCTGACAAGATCATACAGAAAAAGTGCTACATACCTCTTTGCTGAGTATCACTATAGGTCACCTTCAAAGTACTCCGCTTGGGAAGCTATGCACGGATGCCAGCACCTAGTCCACCCTTCAAAGCAATTTTGGAACTCTTTCCAGAATGGCCATCAGATATGTCATTGTATTACCCTTAATGTCCTCAATGTCATCAAAACGTCTTCCTTTCAATATTTCCTTTATCTTAAGGCTAACAAAAAATTCATTGGGGGACAGATCAGATGAGTAGGGAGAGTGTTCTAACACAGTTATTTGTTTACTAGTTAAAAACTCCCTTACAGACAGTGCTATGAGAGCTGATAGATTGCTGTGATGCAAGAGCCATGAGTTGTTGATGAAAAGTTCAGGTCATTTTCATCTACCTTCTTCACACAGCTTTTTCAAATTTCCAAATAGTAAACTTGGTTAACTGTTTATCCAGTTGGTACAAATTTATAATAAATAATCCTCTGATATCAAAAAGGGTTAGCAACATCATTTTAACTATTGATTTGGACCAACAGAACATTTTTGGTTGTGGAGAATTGGCTGACTTCCATTGTGCTCATTGACACTTTGTTTCAAGGTCATATTGATACAGCCATGTGTCATCATCAGTGAAAACATGACCTAAAACATCATCCTGCCTCTCCAAAAGGTCTTGGAAAACTTCAGTTCCCCTTTGCTTTTGTTTATTGGTGAGTTCCTTTGGGATCATTTTTGCACCTTTCTCATGCCAAGATTTTCCTTTTTCTCTATCAATTTTTACTTGGTCTGCTATGCTTCTCATAGTCAACTGATGATTTTGATGCACAATTTGACAAATTTTTGGAATGTTTTCATCAGTCCTGTATTACGGGCTGCCCTGACCTGTCTTCATCAATCACACTTTCTCTCACCTCAGAAAAATGTTTAATCCATTTGTAAACTGCCATTTTCTTCATGGTATTATCCCCATAAACTTTGACTAACATGTCCCTGATTTTACTTCCACTCTTGCAGAGTTTAAACACTGGAAGGAGGGTGGTCAGGGACTGACTCCATTGCAATTTGGTTGTTGTATATTTGTTGTATGGAGTTGTGGTTTCACCATATATGACTTTTGCTATCAGACCTTCACCCACCCATCTGTGACATTTTCGCATGTCAGCACTCTTGGATCAGCAGTTTTGACACTTTTGTTACCAGCAGTGACAAGTTGCAGTCTTTTTTCCAGGAAAAGCCAGCATTCTGTTCTTTTCTAAGTGTTTTTCATAATGAAGTTAGTAAGCAGTGTAGTTGTGTTCAGTGAAGATCAAGGTATGGCTGAAAATACAGAATATAATGATCCTGTAAATCCATTTATTTCAAGCAATGACTTACTTTTTTTCTCATGATACAAACACAAATATGGCAAAGAAGCAACATAATTTGTCAGTGGCTGAGATAAAGGAAAAACTGATAGTTTCAGAGTTTGAAGGAAATGATGACATTTTCACTAATTCAGATAGTGAACAAGAAGAATTCATGGATGAGAGCTAAGATGGCATCCTAATAACAGCTTCTGTGCAGCCGGGCACAGTGAGAGTGGGGAGAGAAGACTCCAGGCATCTCTGGCTGGTGGGTTTTGCCCAGAGGCTTCCCTTTGGTGACACAGGAAGTCAGCAAGAGACTTCTGGACCGCACAAGGACAGAAGCGGTGGAAAACTGGCAAGTGGTAGGTGCGTTTGTTCAGTCAGAGGCTGCCTGCAGCTGTAACCATAGCAACAGTGAGACTGCAAGCAGAAAAAGCCTTACCTGTGGGCTGTTTGGGGTTTTTTGGACTTAGGCACTCAATTGAACTGCCTTGGGAGATCTTGGCCAGTGTGCAGAGGACTTTGGGCATTGTCTGGGGCCCAGGACTGAGCTGCTGAGCCAGAAAGGAGCTAATATGGTTCAGCAGTAGACTGCCCAGACGGCTTCTCTGGGGGAGCTGCCCCTGCATGTTGCAGCATGAGGATCAGTCAGGAGACCTTGCGGGAATAATCTAGTGACTGAGCTACTCAAAGGTGGGGATTGAGACACTGGGGAAGTGCGGAGACCCAAGTGTTTGGCAGATTAACAGCCTTGGCCCTCAGGGGCATAAAGAGATACTGGATTTGGTGCACTGGATAAGCAGGCAGCCACTCCAGGAGAGATCCCAGGGATAAGTGCTTTCCTTGGAAAGCTTCTGCTTGGCCAAGGTTCATTGTTTGGAGTATCTTTTAAGTGGGCTGAGGGGACTTCTAAGCTCCCATGCCTGTGGGGTCTGTGAGATCAGCAGAGGCCTCCAGTCTTCATTTCATACAGCTGTATCAACATTGTGATTAACATCTCATACCTCAGAAGATCACCTGTTGCCCAGACAATATTCAGGAAGATATATATACTGTTTTCTTTTTTGGTTTGGGGAGTTTTGTTGGGGGGGGGGGGTTTGAGGGTTTTGTTTGTTTGTTTGTTTTTCTTAATTTCAACATTTTTCCTTGATATTATGCTTTTTTCTCTCTTATTTTCACTATTCTAGTTTAAATACAATCTTCCATTTTTGCCTTCTTTAATAATTAGAATTTCATTTTTGCCAGTGTTTCACCCCCTATTATTTTTCCCCCAATTTTATCCCATAAGGGTTTTTGCTTGTTTGTTTCAGTTTGGTTTATTTTTGTCTTTCCTCTCTACCTGGTGGAGGTGGGGTGCTGTGTCTGATCCAGCTGGTAAAGAGCTGTTGACCTCAAGGAAATCACCCAACCCAGCACCCCCAGAGGTTGGGGGTCTTTAAGTTTGGGTCATAGTCCCCTACTATACACCTATATTACCCCTGTCTCCTTCTTTCAATGCCTTTCTTCTTTTTGTCAATATTTCCTTTTACTCATCCCCTCTTCCTCCTCTTTTTTCTTTCTTTTTTAAATCTTTTTTCCCTTCTTGCTCTTCAACCTTCTCATCCTTCTGGTCTGTACCAATAGGATTCATTAAAGACCAAGACAAACTGAAAGGAAAATTATGTTAAGGAAACAAATGCACTCATGAAGAAGAATCAGCAGAAAAATCCTGGTAACATGAAATACCAGTCCAGAGTAACCCCTTCTAGGAATTATGAGGTGCCTACAGCAGAGGATTCCTTCTATAAAGAAATGTTAGAAATGACAGAAGGTGAATTTAAAATACAGATGATGAAAACAATGAAGGAAATTGTTGAGAAAGTGGAAAATAACCTAAAGGAAATCCAAAAACAGAATCAAATAACAGATGAAGGATATGAAGGATATATAAAGGATATAGCAGAGCTGAAGGAACTGAAGCAGTCAATTAGGGAACTTAAGGATGCAATAGAAAGTATAAACAATAGATTAGATCATGCAGAAGAAAGAATCTTAGAGGTAGAGGATAAAGCTCTTGAGATAATTCAGATAGTTAAAGAGGCAGGAAAAAAGAGAGAGAAAGCAGAATGTTCACTGACAGAATTATGGGACTCTATAAAGCAATCAAACATATGAGTTATAGGCATCCCAGAAGGGGAATAAGAATGCCCCAGAGGAATGGAAACCATTCTAGACAATATTATAAATGAAAATTTCCCAAATATCACCAAAGATTCTGACATATTCCTTTCAGAGGGATATCAGTCCCCTGGTCACCTCAATTCAAATAGAGTTTCTCCAAGGCACATTGTAATGAATCTATCTAAAGTCAAGATAGAAGAAAAGATTTTGCAAGCTGCCAGGATTAAGGGCCAACTGACCTACAGGGGCAAATCTATCAGAGTGACTGTGGACTTCTCTAATGAAACTTTTCAAGCAGAAGACAATGGTCATCTATCTTTAATCTACTTAAACAAAACAATTTCCAGCCCAGGATTCTATATCCCGCTAAGCTAAGCTTTAAAATTGACAGAGAAATTGAATCTTTCATTGATATGCAAACATTGAGGAAATTTGCCACAACAAGACCAGCTTTACAGGAAATATTTCAACCTGTTCTACACACTGACCATCACAATGGACCTTCAGCAAAGTAAATACCCAGAAGTTAAAGGATAGAACCTAGTTTCCACAATGATGCAAAAGACAAAACTAAGGAATGGACTTTCACAAAATAAAATAAATAGAACGCTACCACACTCACCAATTATCTCAATAAATGTCAATGGCTTGAACTCCCCACTGAAGAGGCATAGATTGGCTGATTGGATTAAAAACCAGAAGCCGTCTATTTGCTGTCTGTAGGAAATACACCTCATGTCAAAAGACAAATTAAAACTCAGAGTTAAGGGTTGGAAGTCAATTTTTCAGGCAAACAGAATTCAGAAGAAAAGAGGGGTTGCAATCTTTTGGATTTAAAGCAACTAAAGTGAAGAAAGGCAATAATGGTCACTTCATACTGGTCAAGGGAAAAATACAACAAGAAGACTTTTCAATTCTAAATATTTATGCACCCGATTTAAATGCTCCCAGATTCTTGAAACAGACCTTACTCAGTCTGAGCAATATGATGTCCTATAATACCATGATAACAGGGGACTTTAACACTCCTCTTTCAGAGCTGGACAGATCCTCTAAACAGAAATTAAACAAAGATATTAGAGACTTAAATGAGACCCTAGAACAACTGTGCTTGATAGACATATATAGAACACTACATCCCAAAGATAAAGACTATACCTTCTTCTCATCATCCCATGAAACATTCTCCAAAATTAATCATATCCTAGGACACAAAACAAACCTCAACAACAAAATCAAAAGAATTGAAATTCTACCTTGCATCTTCTTAGACCACAAGGCACTGAAAGTGGAACTCAACTCCAACAAAAATGCTCAACTTCACACAAAAGCATGGAAGTTAAACAACCTTATGCTTAATGACAGTTGGGTGCAGGAAAAAATAAAAAAGGAAATCATTAACTTCCTTGAGTATAACAACAATGAAGACACAAGTTACCAAAACCTATGGGATACAGCAAAAGCAGTCCTGAGAGGAAAATTTATTGCTTTAGAAGCCTACATTTGAAAAGCAGAAAGAGAGTGCATCAACAAACTCACAAGCCATCTGATGGAATTGAGAAAAGAAGAACAATCTAAGCCTACACCCAGAAGAAAAGAAATATCCAAAATTAAGTCAGAGATTAATGAAATTGAAAACAAAAGAATCATTCAGAAAATTAATGAAACAAGGAGTTGGTTTTTTGAAAAAATAAATAAAATAGATAAACCTTTGGTCAGACTAACTAGAAATAAAAAAGTAAAATCTCTATCAATCTTCTTCAGAAATGATGAAGAAGAAATAACAATGGATGCCACAGAGATATAAGAGATTATTTCTGAATACTATCAGAAACTTTATTCCTAGAAATTTGACAATGTGAAGGAAATAGATCAATATTTGAAGTCACACCCTCTCCCTAGACTTAGCTCAGATGAAATAGATCTCCTGAACAGACCAATTTCAAGCACTGAGATCAAAGAAACAATAAAAAAATTTCCCAACAAAAAAAATGCCCTGGTCTAGATGGCTTCACACCAAAATTCTATCAAAGCTTCAAAGAAGAGCTTATTCCCATACTGCAGAAATTATTCTAAAAAATTGAGGAGGAAGGAATCTTCCCCAACATGTTCTATGAAGCAAACATCACCCTGATACCAAAACCAGGAAAAGACCCAACTAAAAAGGAGAAATTCAGGCCAATTTCACTAATGAATAAAGATGCAAAAATTATCAACAAAATCCTAGCCAATAGATTACAGCTTATTATCAAAAAAAGTCATACATCATGATCAAATAGGTTTTGTCCCAGGGATGCAAGGCTGGTTTAATATATGCAAGTCCATAAACATTATTTACCGTATCAACAGAAGCAAAACCAAAGAATATATGATCCTCTTAATAGATTCAGAGAAAGCATTCGATAAAATCCAGCATCCTTTTCTAATTAGAACACTGAGGAGTATAGGCTTAGGTGGCACATTTCTTAAATGAATCAAAGCTATTTATGACAAACCCACAGCTAATATTTTACTGAATGGAGTAAAACTGAAAGCTTTTCCTCTTAGAACTGGAACCAGACAAGGTTGTCCTCTATCACCACTACTATTCAACATAGCACTGGAAGTTCTAGCCAATACAAATAGACAAGACAAGAAAATAAAAGTCATCCGAATGGAAACAGAGGAGGTGAAACTCTCCCTTTTTGCTGATGATACGATCTTATAGTTAGAGAACCCTAAAGACTCAACCAAAAGACTATTGGAAGTCATAAAAAAATGCAGTAATGTCTCAGGATATAAAAATCAATGTCTACAAATCAGTTGCCTTTGTATGTCCCAACAACAGCCAAGATAAGAGGTTAATTAAGGACTCAACTTCTTTCACCACAGCCCCAAAGAAAGTGAAATACTTAAGAATATACTTAATGGCGCCAGCCACATACACCTAAGGTGGCAGGTTTGAATCCCCAGCCTGGCCCGCCAAACAACAATGAAGGCTGCAACCAAAAAATGGCTGGGCGTTGTGGTGGGCACCTGTGGTCCCAGCTACTTGGGAGGCTGAGGCGGGAGACTCACTTGAGCCCAGGAGTTGGAGGTTGCTGTGAGCTGTGATGCCATGGCACTCTTCCCAGGAGGATAGCTTGAGGCT
>CAUYQV010057998.1:0-15495 GCA_963574575.1 Galagoides demidoff
AGCAGCCAGGACTATAGGTGCCCATCACAATGCCCAGCTATATTCTAGAGACGGTCCTCAGGCTGGTCTCAAACTCCTGAGTTCAGGCAATCTCCCCACCTCAGCCTCCCAGAGTGATAGTAGAGTACATATAGCCGGAGCCAGGTTTGAACCCACCACCCTTGGTATATGGGGCCGGTGCCACAGGTGCCGCCCACAATTTGAAATATTTTTATCAAACTGGTTAACGGAGCCTTCACGGCATTTTCTTAGTTATTGTGTTAAGACATTTATACTCAGGGGTCCTCAAACTTTTTAAACAGGGGGCCAGTTCACTGTCCCTCAGACCGTTGGAGGGCTGAACTATGGGCCCCAGGACGAGTCAGCTGCGAAGCAGGACAGGCAGCGGCGGCAAAAACACCCCGCGGGCCGGATAAATGTCCTAGGCGGGCCACATGGGGCCTGTGGGCCTGTAGTTTGAGAATGCCTGCTCTACATTTAGTAAATTTCACATGTACCCTTGTAAGGTGTACCGTAGGTGTTAAAGTGTATGATTTAACAGTAAGATGCACTGTAGGTGTTAAAGTGTATGATTTAATAAGTTTTACATAGGTGGGAAGTCTCACCGCAGTCCTGTGGGAAAGTATCCATACAAGTTTATCACCTTTCTTTGTTTTTTCCTGACCTCAGGACCTGTGATAACATTTACCATGTTTAGAATCTCTCCCCCCTATCTCTTTCTTACTCCCTCCCCAAGTAATTGAACTGCTCTCTGTTACTATAGATTAGTTTGCATTTTCTAGAATTTTCCATAAATGGACTTACCCTGTATATATTCTTTTTTGTCTGTCTTTTTGCACAGAGCATAATTATTATGAGATATGTCCATGGTGTCACATGTGACACAGTTTATTCATTCACCTGTTGTTGGTCATCTCAGCTGCTTCCAGTTTTTGGCAATTACAAATAAAGCTGCTGCGAATGTTTGCTTATAAGTCTTTGTGTGGGCATATATTTCCTTTTTCTTTGGCACATGCCCAGGAGTGGAGTGACTAGATCATTTGGTAGCTGTGTGTTGTATCTTGAACAGCCAAACTGGTTGGACCATTTTATAGTCCTACCAGCAGTCTGTGAGAATTCTGGTTCCTCTGTATCCTCTCCAGCACTGGGTATGGTCAGACTTTTATTTTGTTTTTGAGACAGAGCCTGAAGCTGTCACCCTGGGTAGAGTGCTGTGGCATCACAGCTCACAGCAACCTCCAACTCCTGGGCTCAAGCAATTCTCCTGCCTCCAACTCCCAAGTAGCTGGGACTATAGGTGCCTGCCACAACGCCTGGCTATTTTGTGGTTGCAGCCCTCATTGTTGTCTGGCAGGCCCCGGGCTGGATTCGAACCCGCCAGGTCAGATGTATGTGGCTAGTGCCTTAGCGACTTGAGCCACAGGTGCCATGCCTCTGTCATGTTTTAATTGAAATTTCAAGACTGACTTATTACTTTGAACAGACCAAATTCCCTTAAATACTGAAGTACAAAAAGTAACAGCATACAGATTTCTTAACACAAAAATATAAAATATTATGGTTTTTATTTTCTTAGGTATGTCTATACTTAATTCTATATTTTCCTGAAATTAAAGCAGCTTACTTGGTAAGAAAATAATTACATGATTTCAAATTATAGTGAATTACTGTTCTAATCAATTTCTGGTTTTTTCCCCCTCAACTGGATGACCTTTCTTTTTTAAAAAATAGTATATATATATATAATTCAAGAGATCCCTGGCTAGGGTGAAACTACATCTTGGCCTTCGAATCCAGCTGCTACCCAGAGCCCTGAGTCATTGCCATTTTACCTACAAATGGGGATGGTCTTACAGCCCATGTGTCCTAAATAGAAGCATCAAGTTACCAGATCTCTTCTCAGGTAGCTCTGTAATTCTCTACCCAGGCTGTTAAGCCATTTGACCAGATTCAATTAATCTGTTTAACCCTTCATTTCTTATGCACTATGGCCACAAAATAGGTAGACTTAAATAAAAAAAATTGGTAAAGCAGGCTCAGGCTCGGTGTCCGTAGCACAGTGGTTACGGTGCCAGCCACATACACTGAGGGCCAGCTAAACAACTGCAACAAAAAAATAGGGGCCAGCTAAACAACTGTAACAAAAAAATAGCTGGACATTGTGGCAGGTGACTGTAGTCCCAGCTACTTGGGAGGCTGAGGCAAGAGAATCTCTTAAGCCCAAGAGTTTGAGGTTGCTGTGAGCTGTGATGCCGTGGCACTCTACTGAGGGCAACATAGTGAAACTCTGTCTCAAAACAAAAAAAAAATCAATAAAGCAGATTCTGTGTACCTCCCAAAGTTTTGTCTGACCGAGGATTAGTTGTGAAATCATGCCAGTGACCCAGCAGTTGCACAGTTTGAGTGCTAATCTTTTGAGTCCAGGCTTTGCATTTCTCCCCTATCTCTTTGATCTTTTCAAATAAAGAGAAGGGAGTCTAGTACTTGGAGAGTTCTTGCTTTGTCCTGTTCTTTAATTTTCTCCCTTAGAAATGGTGAGAACTTTGGCCTCTTCTTAACCTCCCAGTAGAGAAGTACTAGTCTCTTTGGAGGGGACACACCGATCAAATTTTTTTTTTTTTTTTTTTGGTAGAGACAGTCTCACTTTATCACTCTTTAGGTAGAGTGCCGTGCTGTGCTGTGCTGTGGTGTCACAGCTCACAGCAACCTCCAACTCCTGGGCTTAGGTGATTCTCTTGCCTCAGCCTCTGAGTAGCTGGGACTACAGGAGCCCGCCCACAATGCCTGGCTATTTTTTTATTGCAGTTTGGCTGAGGCCAGGTTTGACCCCACCACCCTAGATGGCTGTCTTATTTATTTATTTATTTTTTTGGCAGTTTTTGGCCAGGGCCAGGTTTGAACCCACCACCTGCGGTTTGTGGGGCTGGTGCCCTACTCCTTGAGCTACAGGCGCCACCCCAAATTCTTATTAGAGATTTGGATCTTGGATGATTAAATGCATGTGGAATTGCATCCCCAGCCCTGCCCCTGGGTATGGTCTCAGGAAGCTTGTGGATGAGGAGTGGCGCTGGCTGAGCATTATAACACAGTCTGATCTCGTCCTTGATGCACATGTGGCCCCATGGTAAGAGTGAAGGTCTGGAGAGTTCCAGGAAAAAAGATTTGAATGTGTGGATGGGAAAGAAATTGGCAGGAGACCTACTTAGATCTTTGCTCTGCAGAAGTTGTTTTGAGACAGCGTATCACTCTGTGCCCTGGGTAGAGTGCCATCATAGCTTACAACAACCTCAAACCCCTAAGCTCAAGTGATCCCCTTGCCTCAGTCTCCTGAGTAGCTGGGCCTACAGGTGCCCACCAGAATGCCCAGCTAGTTTTTCTACTTTTAGTAGACAGGGATCTTGTCTTTGCTCAGGCTGTTCTTGAACTCCTGAGCTCATGTGATCCACCTGCCTCGACCTCCCAAAGTGCTGGCATTACAGGTATGAGCCTCTATACCTGGCTTTTATTTTTTGTTTTTGTTTTTGGAAACAGGGTCACTCAGCCACCCAGGCTAGCTTATAGTAGTATGATCATAATTTATAGCCTCAGACTCATAGGCTCAAGGGATCCCCCTGCCCCAGGCTCTGTAGTAAGTAGCTTGGGCTACAAGTGCACGCCAGGTCCAGCTAAATTTTAATTTTTTTACAGAGATAGCATCTTGCTACATTGCCCAGGCTTGTCTGGAACTCTTGGGTTCAAGTGATCTTCTAGTCTCAGCCAGCCTGCCTGCCAAAGTGCTAGGATTATAGGCATGAGCTACGGTATCTGGTCCCCCATTTGAAAAAATTGTGGTAAAATGCACTGTTGTGGTCTATTTGGGCTGCGTTAGCAAAAGTACCTTAGTCTAGGTAATTTATAAACAACAGAAATGTATTTCTTACAGTTCTGAGAAGTCCAGTATCAATACATCAGCAGATTCGGTGTCTGCTGAGGGTTTGTTATGGTGCCGCCTTGTTGTGGCTTCACACAAATTAGCTCCCTTCAGTCTCTCTCTCTCTTTTTTGAGACAGATTCTTACTTTGTTACCCTCAGTAGACTGCCGTGGAGTCATAGCTCACAGCAACCTCAAACTCTTGGGCTTAAGCAATTCTCTTGCTTCAGCCTCCCAAATGCTAGGATTATAGGCATGAGCCACTGTTCCTGGCCGGCCCCTTCAGTTTCTTGTAAGGGCACTGATCCTACTCAGGAAAGTAGAATCTTCATGACCTAATCACCTCCTAATAATTATTACATGATATTAAGTTTCCCTGTATGAATTTGGAGGGGACATCAACATTCAGACCATATCTATGCACATTAATAATATAAAATGTGCTCTCTTAGCCATTTTTTTTTTTGAGACAGAGTCTCTGTTGTCCTGGGTAGAGTGCCATGGCATCATAGGTCAGAGCAACCTCAAATTCTGGGGTCAAGTGATCTTCTTACCTCAGCCTCCACAGTAGCTGAGACTACAGGTGCCTGCCATGACTGACACCTGGTTAGTTTTTTCTATTTTTAGTAGAGACGGGGTCTTGCTCTTGAGCTCAAGCAATCTACCCTCCTCGGCTTCCCACAGTAGTAGGATTACAGGTGTGAGCCACCTCACCCAGCCTCTCTTAGGCATTTTATTTATTTTATTTTATTTTACAAAATCACTCAGCGTTTTTTCCCCTCTCACTTCTCTCATAAGAGAAGAACGATCATCAACGGCAAGTGGCAGTTACAGCAACTGCAACACCAAATGCCAAGTTCACCCTCAGAAGAAAACACTCCACCTCCTCCTCATGGTTTTTGGTGCGCTACACATTCAGAGAGACTTCTCTAGTAACAAACTGTAGAAATGATCCCTGAAAGTATAGTCTTCTTAGGCATTTCTAAGTATGCAGTGTAGTGGTATTAAGTACATTTATATTGTTGTACAACCATTACCATCTGTCTCCAGAACTCCTTTCAACATATAAAACCAAAGCTCTATGTTTATTAAAGAGAAACTCCTCATTTTCCATTCACCCCAGCCCAGGCAACCACCTTTCTATTTTGTCTCTACTGAGGGTGACACAGTGAGACTCTGTCTCAAAACAAAAAAAGAAAGAAAATCATTTGACACAGCAGTACTACTTCTAAAAGTGTGACCCGGCATATATACATATCAGGTTGTTCAGATTAGTATTATTACGGCAGAACATGGAGAATCACTAAAATACATCAGGAAGGGGTTGCTACATATGCAGTCTGTTCAACGTCATGTGATGTAGTCTTTAAAAATAGCTCGTGTATCCTAATCAAGTTGTCATTATAAATTTATTACCATGGAGCTATGATGCATTTATACAAGAAAGGTATATCATAAAACAGAATGTATACTGTGTCATTTTTGGTTATTTTGGAATGCTATACCTTTTTGTGTGTGTGTGTGTATGTTGGAATTATAAAAATTACATGTTTAAAACTTTTTTTTGAGACAAAGTCTCACTATGTTGCCCTTGGTAGAGTGCCGTGGTGTCACAGCTCACAGCAATCTCAAACTCTTAGGCTTAAGTGATTCTCTTGCCTCAGCCTCCCAAGTAGCTGCGAATACAGATGCCTGCCACAACACCCAGCTGTTTTTTGTTGCAGTTGTCATTGTTGGTTAGCTGGCCCAGGCTGGGCTCAAACCCACCAACCTCAGTACATGTGGCTGGCACCGTTAACTACTCTGCTATGGGTGCCAAGCCATGTTTAAAACATTTTCTTTGCAGTATAGTTTCTATACTGCAAATCGGCTGGGCATGATGGCTCATGCCTGTAATTATAGCATTCTAGGAGGCCGAGGTGGGAGCTCACAGGTTCGAGACCAGCCTGAGCCAGAGTGAGACTTTGTCTCTAAATATCGCCAGGCATTGTGGCAGGTACCTGTGGTCTCAACTACTTGGGAAGCTGAGACAAGAGAATCACTTGAGACCAAGAGTTTGAGGTTGCTGTGAGCTATAATGCCAGAGCACTCTACCAAGGGCGACAAAGTGAGACTCTGTCTCAAAGAAAAAAAAAAAATTAGAGAAGGGTGCAATTCATAACAACATAAAGGGCTCGAGTACAGGACACTGTAGTTCTGCTCTTTTACCCCTCTTCAAAAAATTGTTTTGGGGATGAAAAACTTTTTAAGTGCCATATAAAAAAATGGCTGAAAAAGTATTCTTGTTTTCAAAAAAAAATTATGAGTATGCAAAGAAAAAGTATGGTTCATATACAGGAAAAGAAGCAGTCAGTAGAAACTGTCCCTGGGGAAGCCCAGATGTTAAACTGTACAGACAAAGACTTTAGATCAAATATTTTAAATATGTGTAAAGAACTAAAGGAAAATGTGAGAACAATGCCTCACTAACTAGAGATTTTTAATAAGTAATAGAATTGACAAAAAAGAACCAATTTCAAATCCTAGAGTTGAAAAATATAGTCATTGAAGTAAAAAATTCACTAGAGGGGCTCAATAGCAGATTTAAGCAGGCAGAAGAAAAAATCAGGAAACTTGAGGTGAGGTAAATTGAAATTATCCAGTTTGAGGATCAGAAAGAAAAAAGAACAAAGGAAAATGAACAGAGCCTCAGTTACCTGTGGGACATCTTAAGGTGAATCAACATATACATCATGGGAGTCCTAGAAGGAGAGGAAAGAGTCAGAATATTTGAAGAAATATTGCCAGATATTTTCCAAAATTAAAAGATAAGAAATTACACATTCAAGAAGTCACTGAACTACAGTATGGTAAACTCAGATGCATACCAGGCATTTCATAAAGCCTCCAAAACAATCTTGAAAGCAGCAAGAGGTAAGGAACTCATTGTATATAAGTGATCTTTGATAAGATTACCTCATTTTTCCTCAGAAGGCCCAGGAGCCAAAACTCTCAGCTGTAATCATTTCTTTTTTTTTGAGACAGAGCCTCAAGCTGTTGCCCTGGGTAGAGTGCTGTGGCATCACAGCTCACAGCAACCTCCAACTCCCGGGCTAAAGCGAGTCTCCTGCCTCCACCTCCCAAGTAGCTGGGACCACAGGTGCCCACCACAACACCTGGCTATTTTTTGGTTGCAGCTGTCATTGTTGTTTGGCAGGCCTGGGCTGGATTTGAACCCACCAGCTCAGGTATATGTGGCTGGTACCTTAGCCACTTGAGCCACAGGCGCCAAGCCTGTAATCATTTCACTTTTGGGTCATATGAGGTCTGTCACTTAAGTTCATGAACTTGTCCTCAAAACAGTGCTACTTACCTTATAGTTGAATATCACTGTTCTCCTTTGAAGGACTCCCCTTCGGAAGCTATGCACCAATGCCAGTACCTAGTCCACCCTTCAAAGCAGTTTTGGAACCCTTTTTCTAGAATGTCCATCAAAGCTGTATTACCTTTGAAGTCCTGTATGCCCTCCAATGTCTTCCCTTCAATATTTTGTTTATCTTTGAGTAATGAAAAAAGTCATTGTGGGCCTGATGAGTAGCATGGGTATTCCTAAACAGTTGTTGTTTTCTGGCTAAAAACTCCCTTATAGACAGTGCTGCGTAAGCTGGTGTGTTGTCATGATGCGAGAGTGTCAGATTTTGTTTGTTTGTTTGTTGGTTGGTTGGTTGGTTTGTTTTGAGACAGAGTCTCAAGCTGTCATCCTGGGTAGAGGGCCGTGGAGACATCATAGCTCATAGCAACCTCCAACTCTTGGGCTCAAGCATTCCTCTTGCCTCTGTTTTTCTATTTTAGTAGAGAGGGAGTCCTGCTTTTGCTTAGGCCGGTCTCCAACTTGTGGGCTCAAGTGCTCTACCTGCCTCAGCCTCTCAACTGCTAGGATTACAGGTGTGAGCCACTGCACGTGGCCCAGAGCATCAGTTTTGCTCATTGTTGGCCAGCCTGACCTCTCTTCTTCAGTGAAGCTTTCTCTCCTCTCAGGAAAACAATCTATTTGTACACTGCTGTTTTCTTCATGGCATTGTCCCCGTAAACTTGGACTAACACATCCCTGATTTCACTTCTACTTTTGCCATGTTTAAGAAGAAATTTAGGGGGGTGCCTGTGGCTCAGTGAGTAGGGCGCTGGCCCCATATACTGAGGGTGGAGTGTTAGAACCCAGCCCCGGCCAAACTGCAACAACAACAAAAATAGCTGGGAGTTGTGGCAGGCGCCTGTAGTCCCAGCTACTCGGGAGGCTGAGGCAAGAGAATCACCTAAACCCAAGAGCTGGAGGTTGCTGTGAGCTGTGATGCCACAGCGCTCTACCGAGGGCTACCAAATTAGACTTTGCCTCAAAAAAAAAAAAAAAAAAGAAGAAGAAATTTAGGAATGTTTGTTGCTCTAATTCAAGTGATGGCGCACAAAACCACGCAATAACAAATATGAACGCCACTTAGCAAGACGCTGTCATGCGTCCACATGAACACAACTGTGGCATGTGTAGCTCTTTACCCGATGCTGGACAGCAACAGGCGGATCTCACCAGCTGGCCCTTTGCCCTCAGTCACCGCTCCTGTGGTTGGAAAGAAGGAATGCATGTGCTGGGGCCGAACGTGTGCTCACTCAGGCAGGGATGGGTTGGTACGAAGTCATGACGGCTGTTTATTGAGTGCTGCTTCTGTGTGGGGTGAGATGCTAAATGGGTAAATACACGCAGGAATTTCTAGCAAGTGGCACAGTGGTGCTGGAGAACCTGAGTTCTGGAGTCAGGTGGACAGGGTTGAGTTCCTAACCCGTCCTGTCAGCTCTGGCAAGTTCCTTAGCCTCTTTGAGCCTTGGTTTCCTCATCTATAACATAGGGCCAGTTAAGACCTTCCTTATAATGTATTGAGGGAGATCAAATGAAATAACTTGTGTAAAGTGACAGTGTCAGGCCCAGTACCTATTGGGTACATCGTAATGGTGGCTATGTTAATGGCACCAGTGGTGAGCAGTCGCCAGGGAACTCATTGTGCAAAGTAAGGTTTGTGGGCCCAAGGACCAGTGAAAGAGGAGCCTCCATCAGGTGGGTGGGATTACTCAGGAGAGACATCTTGGAAGAGCTGGCCCTTGAACATGTTGTCATATTTGGGCTGCCCAGGCAGTGGCACACTGAGCAAAGTCATGGCGCAGAGAAAAGCCAGGCAGGGGCAAAGGGCGAGACACCAGTCTGACTGGCACTGAGGGAGGCTGAGCTCACCGCTCGGTGCTCAGGAGGCCCCAGAGGAAGAGTGTGCTGAGATAGTGAGCTGCAGGGCTGGAGGCTGGTTCCGTGAAGCCCAGCTGCGCATTGGGATTTGAGACAAGAAGCCCCCAAGATGTTGAGCCAGGGATTACCCAGAGTTGAATGTGGGTTTGGGAATCTTCTGGAAGTGCCTGGCAGGCTAAGCAGGATGAGAGGAGGGCAGTGTGGGGACCAGCTTAGTGGGGAATGGAGCTGGGAACAGGAGGTTGCAATGGCAAGAGGCAGACACGAAGCATCACAAAAGGAAAGTTGTCTGGGGGTGAGGTGGAGGGAGAAATTGGAGAGCTCTAATTTGCAACTCTGGCTTCATCTTGAAGTGCAGAGTTGGAAAAGCTACCCAGTGAAAGGACCTGGGGTCCGGGGAAAAGCGGAGAGGCAAAGAGAAATATGGACTTGGGATGGGCCACCATCTTTAGAGATGGGCTATTAAGGCCAATGCAGAATTTTTGAGAAAAGTGAGTGAGCTTGAGACCAGAGCAAATGTTACCCAGAGAGAAAAAAGGTCTGGTAGAGCCTGAAGATTATTGAGCTGATTTTCCTTTTTTTTTTTTTTTAGAGACAGTCTCACTTTGTTGCCCTCAGTAGAGTGCCATGGTGTCACAGCTCACAGCAACCTCCAACTCTTGGGCTAAGGCAATTCTCTTGCCTCAGTCTCCAGAGCAGCTGGGACTACAGGTGCCCACCACAACGCCTGGCTATTTTTTGTTGTTGTTGTTGTTGCAGTTTGGCCGGGGCTGGGTTCGAACCTTCCACCCTCAGTATATGGGACCAGTGCCCTACTCGCTGAGCCACAGGCGCTGCCCTATTGAGCTGATTTTCTCCAGTTCTTGCCTCTTGGTGCTTGCCTTTTTCTCCTGATCCCATCTGTGTGGTGGCCTCCTGCTGTTTGTGAGGCCAATAGGGGCTAGACCCCTTGCAGAGAATCCCCAGGGTACTTGGAGCTTTTTCTTAGATTCCAGGGAAGGATAGGTGGAGGCTGAAACTGCCTCCAGCAAGTGGATCCACACTGAACAAAGCCATCTACTCTAGATGTCAGATTTGAGAGGTTTAGGGTTCCAGTCATGTTTTTCAGGTATGTGATGAGGGAGGCATTTTGGAGAGATTCTTCCAGCACACTGAAAATATGATTCATAACCCTTGTTCCTGTTTTGCCCAACTGCTTCTCGGTTTTCATGGTTCCTGTGCTAGGACTTTGGAATGGGGGTTTGTTGGGAGAAGAGACAGGTGGAGGGGATCTGCTGTCAGGAGGGGAAGTACACCGAGGCTGACTCCACACGCCACCACCAGCCTGTGTCTGCCTCCTTGTCTCAGCAGCTCTGCTCATCTTCCTTTCCCCTGGTGGCGTCTCCTGCTGAGAGAACACAGCTTACAGAGGCTTTTCCCTCCTGGGGCCAGATAAAGCACATGTCTAGGCAAAGGGCAAATGCAGCCATTCCTACCAGACTGATACCTCCAAATGGACGTTTTAGCCACTGCGTCTTGGAGGGATCTGTCCCAGATCAGCCAGCCCAGCAAAGTAAGGCCAAGAGTTTAGTCATTGGTGGAGTCCAATCAAGGGGGTGTCTTTGTGGGACCCTGGGCTTGGATGGGTTGGAGTTCTGCCTTCCCAGTGGAATACCTGAGCTGATGAATCTCTGGAGCCTCACTTACTGAGGGGTAGAAGCAGCCCAGGTGTGACCTGGAACCTAATAGTCTTTTAATGGGTGGTAGCCTAAAGAGTTAGTGTTTAACTTTAAAAAAAAGTTACTTTAGCTACATAACATGGTACAAACACCTAACTGTAAAAGTTTCATTGTATTTTCTGCCCAGTCCCAGTTCCCCTCCCTAGGGGTCACCTCTGGTAAATAATCTTGTCTAACATTTCAGAGATGGTATGTCCATTTCAAATAGAAATATGATTGTTGTTTATATTCTTTTTCTCCTCCTACACCTTCTTTTCCTCTGATAACCTTTCTCTGCTCTGTGCCCTTTTCATTTGTCCATGTATCCTGGAGATTTCCCCGTCAGCACACATAAGTCCGCCACACTCTTCAGCAGGTAGTGTATGTGGCATTCCGTGGTTTCTTTTTTCTCTTTGCCGTTTTTTTAATCCAAAATCTATCACAGTTATAGAAGGTATAGTTAAAACACATATGTATGTTAAAACAAAACAATGAAGTGAGCATCTGTGTTCCCCAGGTTAAGGACAGGACTACATGAGCTCTTGTGCGCCCTCTCCAGTTGAAGCTCCTGACCCCGACTGTGACTTTTATGATAACTGTTCTCTCAATTTTCTTGTTAGTTTCCCCACTTATGACCAATCTCAAAATAACTTGTTTAGTTTACCTGGTTCTGAACCTCCTAGGCGAGGAATCCTGCTGTAGCTTTCTGTGACTTGTTTAGCATTGCCTTTGTGATTTCCTCTGTGTGGAGGCATACCGGTCCATTCACTTTCACTGCTGTGGAGCCTTCCATGTGTGAATGTGCCACAGTGTATTCATCCTTGCTGTAGCCAAGAAGCTTTTGTTCTGGTTGCATTATTTTGCCGTAAGGAACAACGCTGCCGTGAACATTCTTGTGCATGGCTCATGTGCATATAAGTGAGAATTTCTCTAGCGTATCAACTAAGAGTGGAATTGCTCGCATGTCTAACTCTTCTAGATTGTCTGAAGCTCTTTTCCAGTGTGGCTGTACTAATTTGCCCTTCTTCTTGCCAGCTGTATAGAGGATTAAATATTTTCTAATCACCCAGATAGGGAACTTTGAACTACTTACACTGTGTGGTGGTAGCCTTGTGATTGCAACTTTTTTTTTTTTTTTTTTCAGTTTTTGGCCAGGGTTGGATTCAATCTGCCACCTCCGGTATATGGGGCTGGCGCCCTACTCCTTTGAGCCACAGGTGCCGCCCTTTTCCAGGTGATTTTTTTTTCCAGTTGCTCAGTGACAAAAATTTAGACTGTTGGATTTTTCTTTGCAGGTAATTTTTGGGGATCAGGAAGAGGTGTATCAGACTTATTTCTGATCTTACCTTGAGGGGGTAACCTTTGAAAGTCCTGACCTCCTTGCCTGGGCTTTGGACTGTGCCCTTAGAGCGGCAGTTCTCAACCTGTGGGTCACGACCCCTTTGTAACAATGAAAACATCCTGCATATCAGATGTTTATATTACGATTCATAACTAACAAAATTACAGTTATGAAGTAGCAATAAAAATAATTTTAAGGTTGGGGGTCATCACAACATGAAGTATTATATTTAAGGGTTGTGGCATTAGGAGGCATTAGGAAGGTTGAGAACCACTGCCTTAGAGCCTTTGACAACTGAAAGTCAGGTTTGCTCCGGTCTGCAAATGCCCTCAGGGTAAAAGCTTCAGCATTTACTTGCCTTTCTGGGTTTCTGGCTCCTCTTTGGTTTTGGCCTGAAACCAAAACCAACTTGTTTATGCTTTTAAGAAAAAATTTAAGCAAATATACGTATTAGTTTATATATATGCGTGTGTACACACCCATATTTTATCCAACACTTATTTTCAGCAGGAGAGATGGATGGTAATCTAGTCTGTCTGGAAAAACTCTTGTTTACCTTTCAAATAGTGCTTTTCCTAGGGGGCCCTTGCACCCTTAGGGATATGGCTTCCATTCTCAGGTGTCCTTGGTGTTCACACTTGAGGTTTAAGTCCACCGGCACCACAGTGAGGTTATGGAAGTAGTTTGGGCCACTCCCTCAGAGTTTGATGCTTAGATCTGGAATCTGACTCATTGTTTTCAAACTCCTGTGACACTGATGTCCCAGGAGGCCACTTTGCAAATTTATAATGGGAGGTGGACTCTTCAGGGTCTGCCCCTCTGTTTGTTTGTTTATTTATTGAGACAGAGTCTCACTTTGTTGTCCTTAGTAGAGTGCCCTAGTGTTATAGCTCACAGCAACCTTGAACTCTTGGGCTCAAGCACTCTTTTTGCCTCAGCTTCCCAAGTAGCTGGGACTACAGGTGCCCACCACAGTGTCCAGCTATTTTTTGGTTGCAGCCATCATTGTTGTTTGGCGGGCCCGGGCTGGGGATTTGAACCCGCCACCTTGGGTGTATGTGGCTGGCACCTTAGCGGCTTGAGCCACAGCCCCTCTGGTTTTAAAGATCCATGTGTGCCAAGTAGGTCTTACCTGGGGTAAGAGCCACTCTACCATTCAGTAGTAGAGGTAGAGTTACTTAGGGAGTAGGAGTAGCACACAGGCGATTAATATATGTCTTAAGGGATTTTTTTAATTCTTATTGTATTTCAGATGCTTATCCCCCTTGTCCCTGGCTGCATATTTCCTACTTTCACCTAGTGCTTTTTCCAAATATTTTGCTATTTTAGCCTTTTGATTTCTGAAATTCCCTATTATAATTCTCATATTTTTTGCACTCTTAGGTGAGAGATTAAGAACTGAAAATGAGGAATTATTTTGAGATGTGAATGAAAGGAATCAGAGTCCAGGTTCTTTGTGGGCAACGTGGCCTTTATTTGCTTGGATACGAGTGGGCTGAGTCCAAAAAAGAAGTCAGCATGTGGGTTAAGGCGGTGGGAATATGAGACTTTGAGGGGTCGGGACTGGGCACTCATTCCTTCCTGGGCCATAGTACGTTCTTTTCCGGGTGGGGTGGTTCTATTTGGGCGGGTCCATATATTCGGCCCTATCACTGGGTAGACTGGGTAAACACCCCATTTTCATTTTGCTGCTGCCAAATCCATCTTGGTAGGTATTAATTTCAAGCTCACCTGATCCTTATTTTTTTTTTTTTTAGATAGTCTCACTTGGTCACCATGATGTCACAGTTCACAGCACCCTCAAACTCTTGCGCTAAAGAGATTCTCTTGCCTCAGCCTCTTGAGTAGCTGGGACTACAGGCTCCTGTCACAACACAGAGCTAGTTTTTCTATTTTTAGTAGTGACAGGGTCTCACTCTTGTTCAGGCTGGTCTTGAACTCCTGAGGTCAAGGGATCCACCCCACATTTTAGAGGACCAGCCCTGCCTCACAGAGTTTATCTGCTGAGTGAGCGTCAGGGAGTCAGTGACTTGCCCCTTGGACATACTAAGCTGTAGACCAGCCCTCCTGAGAGCAGTTGGCCTTCCTTTTCCTTTGTTTCTCCTGAAGAAGAAGGTACCTCCTGATATGTTCATAAATACACAAGTATGATTTCCCAAATCAACATTCTTTTTTTGTAGAACTCTCCCTTATTCATAATTATGTTAACAAATTAAAAAGAAACTTTCTTCCAAAATACCCATTTTCTTTTCATGTTTTCCTTATCTAGTGTTCCCTTTCCACCCTTACACTTTTTTTTTACCATCCACTTTTTATTTTTATTGCCTTCTGAGTTCATTGTTATAGCCACCTGCTTTCTAGCACATTCTGTCTGTACTATGGAGCTCTGCCTTCCGTGGTGTTCCTCAGTTGCCCTCTTCCCTTTGTCCTGTCTGCATAGGGTCACATTTCCCTTGTTAGTTAGGTCCCTGCTCTCCAGCTTCCCCTCCTTTGCCTGGGAAGTGCCCTGGGACTAGAGTGCACCCCCAGAGGCCTGCCTGGCTCTGCAGGGTCTGCCCTTGCTCTGAGGTGGTTTTTTTCTTTTTTCTTTTCTCTTTAGAGACAGAGTCTCACTTTGTTACCCTTAGTAGAGTGCCGTAGCGTCACAGCTCACAGCAACCTCCAGCTCTTGGGCTTAAGCGATTCTCTTGCCTCAGCCTCCTGAGTAGCTGGGACTACAGGCGCCCACCATAACGCCTGGCAATTTTTTTGTGGCAGTTTGGCGGGGGCCAGTTCAAACCCACCACTGTCAGTATATGGGGCCAGTGACCTACTCAATGAGCCACAGGCGCTGCCCTACAATTAATGTTTAAAAAAATCTATAGTGTGACTCTTTGTAATCCTTAAGATGAACTGGCCACTGCAGTGGCTATTCTCTTGGACTTGGATGCCTCACAGATCCACACCTTGTTTTTAGTAGCTTGTTTGGCCGGCCCTGGCAATATTTTATCTTTAGCCTTGGTGTGCCAGTTACCCTCTCCTTGTGCTTGGCAGTGTGGTCACTCTTGCCACAGGTGGGCTTCAGAAGGTGGTGGGCCATAGAGCTGCAGCAGCAGCACAGCATAGGCATCTTATTATTATTTTTTTTTTTGAGACGGACCCTCAAGCTATCCCCCTGGGTAGAGTGCCATGGCATCACAGCTCATAGCAACCTCCAACTCCTGGGCTCAAGCGAGTCTCCTGCCTCTGCCTCCCAAGTAGCTGGGACCACAGGTGCCCGCCACAACGCCCGGCCATTTTT
>CAUYQV010058000.1:0-10482 GCA_963574575.1 Galagoides demidoff
CCAAACAACAATGATGGCTGCAACCAAAAAATGGCCGGGCATTGTGGCGGGTGCCTGTAGTCCCAGCTACTTGGGAGGCGGAGGCAGGAGACTCGCTTGAGCCCAGGATTTGGAGGTTGCTGTGAGCTGTGATGCCATAGCACTCTACCCAGGGCGATAGCTTGAGGCTCCATCTCAAAAAAAAAACAAAAACAAAAACCAGATTTCTTCATTTGTAATTCAAGTATAATAAAGCCTACCTTGGTGGTGTAGTGGCTCACTTCTATAATCTTAGTACTCTGGGAGGCCAGGGCTAGAGGATTGCTTGAACTCAGGAGTTCAAGACTAGCCTGAGCAAGAGTAAGACCCCATCCCTACTAAAAATAGAAGACATTAGGTAGGCACTGTGGGACATGCCTGTCAGGAGGCTAAAGCAGAAGGATCACATAAGCCCAGGAGTTTGAGGTTGCAGTGAGCTTCAATGATGCCACTGCACTGTAGCCTGGGTGACAGAATAAGACTCTGTCGCAAAAAATTTCCATTTTCTATAACCCATTGCTTATTTCAGCTTTTTAGTGTGCTTGAACTAATACTTTTTTTATATATTTAAGAGATACAACGTGATACTTCAGTACATGTATACAATGTGGAATGATCAAATCAGGATAATTAGCATATCTACTACCTCAAACACGTATCTTTTCTTTATATCAGAAACATTCAAAATGGTTCTAACTTTTAGAAAATACACAGTAAGTTATTGACTGTGTTCCTCCTACAGTGCTGTAGAACACTAGGATATCATTCTTCTATCTGGGTATAAATTTTTATCCATTAACCAAGTAGTCCCTATTCTCCCCTCCCTTCATTCCCTTCCCAGTTCCTAATGACTGCAGTTCTGCTGTACTAATACGAGTCCATAGGAATAAGAACACATGGTATTTATCTTTCTGTGCCTGACTCATTTCCCTTAACATAATGTTATTCAGACATATCCACAAATGATAGGATTTCATTCTTTTTGTGGCTAATTAATATTCCATGGTGTATACATATTTTTTCTTTATCCATTCATCTGTTGATGGGCATTTAGGGTGATTCCATACCTTGGCTGTATTGTAAATAGTGCTATAATAAACATAGATACAGATACCTTCAGTACACTGATTACACTGATTTCCTTTCCTTTAGATAAATACCTGATAGTGGGATCATTGGATCTCTCTCTCACTCTGTCTCTCTCTTTTTCTTCTTCTTTTTGTTTTTTCCTGCAGGTTTTTTTTTTTTTTGGCTGGGGCTAGGTTTGACCTCTGCCATATGGGGCCAGCGCCTTACTTCTTTGAGCCACAGGCGCCGCCCTCTTTTTCTTCTTCTTCTTCTTCTTTTTTTTTTTTTGGAGACAGAACCTCAAGCTGTCCCCCTGGGTAGAGTGCCCGTGGCATCAAAGCTCACAGCAACCTCCAACTCCTGGGCTCAAGCGAGTCTCCTGCCTCCGCCTCCCATCTTTTTCTTCTTTTTAAAGGGATAATGTCTCACTCTATCACCCAAGCTGGACTGCAGTGGCATGTTCATAGCTCACTGTAACCTCCAACTCCTGGACTCAAGCAGTCCTCCTGCCTCAGTCTCCTGAGTAGCTGGGACTGTAGTCACACACCACCACTCGCAGCTAATTTTTAAAATTTTTTGTAGAGATGGAGTCTTACTGTGTTGCCCAGGATGGTCACAAGTTCCTGGGCTCAAGTGATCTTTCCTGCCTGAGCCTTCCAAAGTGCTGGGATTACAGGAGTGAGCCACCATGCCTGGCCTTATTTTTTTTTAATAAGATTATTTAGTGTAATACACCTTAAAGTTTTGTGTCTGTGTTTCACATTTTGCTGTGATGGGGTGGGGTTGGTTTTTCTTACTCAATTCTGGATGTCTTTCCGTGTCAGTGTATAAATTTATCTCATACTTTTGAACTACTGCATAATTTAAAAGTGGGGATTTTAAAGGTGGGCACTCTTATTAGTAGTTCATGTGTTTTATTTATTTGTTTATTTTTTGAGACAGTCTCGCTATGTCACCCTCCGTAGAGTGCTGTGGCATCACAGCTCACAGCAGCCTCAAATTCTCGGGCTCCAGCGATTCTCTTGCCTCAGCCTCCCAAGTAGCTAGGACCACAGGTGCCCACAACAATGCCTATCCATTTTGTTGCAGTTGTCATTGTTGTTTTAGCTGGCCTGGGCCGGGTTCAAACCCATCAGCTTTGGTGTATGTGGCCAGCACCCTACCTGCTGAGCCATGGGCGCTGCCCAGTTCATGTGTTTTAAAAGCTAGTTGTTCTATCTAAAGTTTGTAAGTGAAGGAGAAATTAAAAAAGACGTGAAATTTTCTTTAATAGTGGTAGGACAAAGAAGGAGGAAGAGGATATGTATAATAAAAATAGAAGTGTGGTTGAAAATAAGTGATATTGGCTCGGCGCCTGTGGCTCAAGCGGCTAAGGCACCAGCCACATACACCTGAGCTGGCAGGTTCAAATCCAGCCTAGGCCTGCCAAACAACAATGATGGCTGCAACCAAAAAATAGCTGGGCATTGTGGCGGGTACCTGTAGTCCCAGCTACTTGGGAGCAGAGGCAGGAGACTTGCTTGAGCCCAGGAGTTGGAGGTTGCTATGAACTGTGATGTCACGGCACTCAACCCAGGGCAACAGCTTGAGACTCTGTCTCAAAAAAAAAGAAAGAAAGAAAAGAAGTGATACTGAGCTGGGCTCTGTGGCTCATGCCTATAATCCTAGCACTCTGGGAGGACAAGGTAGGTGGATTGCCTGAGTTCATGAGTTCGAGACTCGCCTGAGCCAGAGCAAGAGACACTCCCCCATCTCTAAAAGTAGCTGGGCTTTGTTGATGGGTGCCTGTAGTCCCAGCTACTTGGGAGGCTGAGGCAAGAGAATCTCTTGAGCCCAAGAGTTTGAGGTTGCTCTGAGCTGTGACTTCACGGCACTCTACTGAAGGTGACATAGTGAGACTCTGTCTCAAAAAAAAAAGAAAAGAAGTGATATTGATGAGCAGTAGACCCTCTGTCAGTATAAAAAGCCAATACTGATGACCCAGCAGAGGGATCATTTTAGTATAGGGAGAGGCACAGAACCACGTAAATGTAGCCTCTGGGTGTTAGAGAGAGAAGGGTGTGTGTGTGTGTGTGTGTGTGTGTGTGTGTGTGTTTTGTGATAAGCAACATTAAGTTATTTAATGTGAAAGCAATGTTCTAGTTCTGGCACTTCCCTTTACTGGTATAGCTTTGATTATATCACCTATGTCGTCTAAAATGGACTTGAGCTTATGAGGTAGTATACATAAAATAACTTTTAAAATGCAAAACATTGCATAAATGTGAATGTAGCTATTCTGTTATTAGATAATGGAGAATTTACTTTAAGAAAATAAATTTAGGCATCTTATTCTTTTCACTTCATTGAATTAAACTAAGGACCAGAATTTAATCAAGATACGAATTACTGTCATTAAGAGATTTTAGTAAAAAGTTGTATCATTGTGCACTATATAGATCATCGAAAACTGTCTTTAGGCTAGTAATGGTGACTCATGCCTGTAATCCTAGCATTTTGGGAAGCTCAGGCAAGAGGATCATTTGAAGCCAGGAGTTTGAGACCACTGGGGACAACATAGCAAGACCCTATGTCTACAAAAAATAAAAAATAAATTAGCTAAACATGGTTGCGCACACCTACAGTACTAGCTACATGGGAGATGGAGGTGCGAGGATTCTATAAGCCCAGAAATTCATGGCTATGGTGAGCTAAGATCTCAACACTGCTCTCCAGCCTGGGCAACAGAGGAAGACACCATCTCTGAAAAGAAGAAGAAAGAAAAGAAAATTGTTTTCTGATGTCTTGTTTACCTGGGTCTTACTGAAAGAAACATGAATAAGAGTCTAGCAGAACTGTGGCCTGGTATATATTTGCTTAAATGTTGACTTCATCTAATAAAAAATAAATGAGCAAACCTCTGAAATCTAGATTGATTCTTTGAAAGTTAATTGAGATACTTCTTTTTGACCTTGTGCTTACAAAGTATGAGGGCTAAACATTATTCTTCAGTTATTTTATATTTTTCATAGTCTATAAAAGTCCTCTATCATGTCAAATAACCATTATTATGTTGCTTTAGCATGATGTTCTAAGAAATTCTCTGCTTTCTCTGTCTTGTTATTCATAGACTCATTTCTCATTTTGTTTCTTCTTCTTTTTCCCCCCCCTCATTTGTAGTTTTTGGATGAAGACTTGAAAGTAGCTGGGAAATACAAAGGGAATGATTATAGCCAGTACTCTCCATGGTCATGTGACACCATCGGCTCCTACATTGGAACCAAAGATGCAAAACCAAAAGATGTTGTGGCAGCAGGGAGTGTGGAAATGATGGTATGTGTGATGGCTAAGCAATAATTAATACAAATCAAGATAAACTAGATAAATTTTCTTCCATTGTAGTTTAGGCACAAATTGAGCTTTGCTTAAGAGTTTCAGCAATATTCTGTACTACACAATTGAATTATATTTCAACTATATGGTTTTTTATCTTGTTTAAGTATAAATAGAAATCTTTTAATAATTACCTAGAGGAAAGAGCATTTATTATTTTTCTGTGCCAGTAGTGATTTTCAATATTGTTTAGGACCCAAATTAAATGATTTTATGTAATTAGTCAAGATCTTAGATTTCTTCAACAAATCAGTTAAAATTCTGTTTCACCTCTGAATTTGGACAAGGTTGAATTTAGTTAACAAGAGTAGTATTTGAATCAGAATTATAGCTGCTCAGCTTCAAGTGAGCTCGGAGATGCTGCAATTTATTCTACTTGGGTTATTTTGTTTTTCAGTGAAAATAGTATAACACCAGTGTTTCTAATAACCAAGCTTAAGTATGTCAATATTTCATCATAATTTCATTTTCTTTTTTTTTTTTTTTTTTGAGATGGAGCCTCAAGCTATCCCCCTGGGTAGAGTGCCATGGCATCACAGCTCACAGCAACCTCCAACTCCTGGGCTCAAGCGAATCTCCTGCCTCTGCCTCCCAAGTAGCTGGGACCACAGGCACCCGCCACAACGCCCGGCCATTTTTTGGTTGCAGCCATCATTGTCGTTTGGTGGGCCCGGGTTGGGGATACAAACCCTCCACCTTAGGTGTATGTGGCTGGCGCCTTAGCCGATTGAGCCACAGGTGCCGAGCCATTCTTTTTCATTTTTTAAGAAATAAAACTTTCCAGGGGGGTGCCTGTGGCTCAGTGAATAAGGTGTCTGCCCCATATACCGAGGGTGGCAGGTTCAAATCCATCCTCCACCAAACTGCAACAACAACAACAAAAAAAAATAGCCAGGTGTTGTGGCAGGCACCTATAATTCCAGCTACTCAGGAGGCTGAGGCAACAGAATTGCCTAAGCCCAAGAGCTGAAGGTTGCTGTGAACTGTGATGCCATGGCACTCTACGAGGGCAACAAAGTAAGACTCTGTCACCAAAAAAAAACCAAAACAAAACAAAAAAAAAACTTGCCTGTTGACACCTGTAATCCCAGCACTCTGAGGGGCTTAGGTGGATGGATCACCTGAGCTCACAAGCTGGAGACCAGCCTGAGCTAGACTAAGACCCCATCTCTAAAAAATAGCCAGGTGTAATGGGTGCCTATGATGCCAGCTACTCGGGGAGGCTGAGGCAAGAGAATTGCTTGAGCCCAAGAATTTGACATTGCTATGAGCTATGGCACCATAGCACTATACTGAGGGTGACAAAGTGAGACTCTGTCTCAAAAAAACAAAACTTTCCAGAAATCCCCCTATATGCACCTCTCTAATCTCATTTTTCTTCTTTCCTTCCTTTCCAGTATTCTCTATCCTGATTTTAGTGTTTAGTATTTTCATGGATAATGTTATACTATTTCTAAAGAATGTTAATTTGTATGTTCATAAACTTAGGTAATTATATACTTCAACTTGCATTTTCACTCAAGATGTGTTCGTATTTATACCCCTAGCTCAGGTTCATTCATTTTAACTGCTTTTTTTTCTTTTTTTGGAGACAGAAATTCACTCATTTACCCTGAGTTCAGTGCCATGATGTCATAGCTCATAGCAACCTCAAACTCTTATGCTCAAGTGATTGATTATCTTGCCTCAACTTCCTTGAGTAGCTGGGACAGCAGGTGTCCGCCACAACGCCCCAGCTATTTTTTAGAGATGGGGTCTCACTGTGGATCAGGCTGGTCTCTTAACTCCTAAGCTCAAGCAGTCCACCTGCCTCGGCCTCCCAGAGTGCTAGGATTATAGGTGTGAGCCACTGTGGCTGGCCCATTTTAACGGCTTTTATGTTAGGTGTTTTTAGGTGTTGCATGGTAACTGATGCCATACAATAAATATATATAAATAAATATATAATCTAAAAAATTTCATTTTTGTATTGATGGACATTTAGGCCTTTTTTGATCTTTCATAGTTATATGTAATGCCCAGTGAACATTATTGTGTATGTCTCCTTATGTATACACTTGAAAGTTATGCTTAGAAATGGTATTGCTGGGTTTAACGGTATGTCTTGACTATTATTTTTAACCTAATATTCCTTGTTAACTCTCACAAAGGTTTCCTAGGTATTATATAGGTTTTCACTGATAAATACTTGCCCAACTCATTAATACCAATATTTGGTAATTGGAAAGAAGACTTGGATGCTGATAGCACTATAAATGAGTAAAGGATATCTGTAGCATAAATATGATTAGATGCCAACCAAAAAAAGAGAGGATTATAGAGGAGGAAAAGGTAAAATAAACCTTTACTTTCGGTTTAATTTGGGGTAACTTTGTTTTTAGGTCACTGTAAGCCTCTTGCTGGCATGAGATGAATGGGAGAGTTAAGCAGGAAGACTTTTTTTTTGTAATTGACTTTCAGAAAAGGTTATGATATTAAAGTAACAATTATTAGCAAAATAAAATTTATTTCTTTAGATCAGTAAAGAATAAAAAAGGTTGCAATCCAAAAGCAATTGAAAAGCTTGGCACCTGTGGCTCAAGTGGCTAAGGTGCCAGCCACATACACCTAGGGTGGAGGGTTCAAATTCAGCCAGGGCCCGCCAAACAACAATGGCGGCTGCAATCAAAAAAAATATGCCAGGCGTTGTGGCGGGCGCCTATGGTCCCAGCTACTTGGGAGGCTGAGGCAGGAGACTCGCTTGAGCCCAGGACTTGGAGGTTGCTGTGAGCTGTGATGGCACAGCACTCTACCCAGGGGAACAGCTTGAGGCTCTGTCTCAAAAAATAAAATAAAATAAAATAAAAGCAATTGAAAAATCTCCCCAGATAGGTGAGAGAAGTCTAACCTAGTGCTTCTCAAACATTAATGTGCATGCAAATTACTTAGGGATCTGTCTATATATTTTTATATGTAATATATATTACATAATACATAGAGCAGGGTGGCACCTGTAGCTCAAAGGAGTAGGGTGCTGGCCCCATATGCCAGAGGTGGTGGGTTCAAACCCAGCCCCAGCCAAAAAAAAAACCAAAACTGCATAATACATAGCGCAATAAATACATATTTTACACGTATGCAGTGGGTCATGATATAAAATTTATTTCTTACTGTGGAGAGTGGCCAAAGGTTTTAAAAGTGATGTTTTATCTAACAACCAAAGGTAATTAATGATTTTGTCTTACCAGTAAGGGCAATATATTCTTGCTTAACTTTAGTACAGAGCTGGAAGAGATTATGTTAGAGAGAAGTGAAGTGGATTTCTCATTTTGCTTTTTATCAGAATGTGGAGAGTAAAGGCATGAGAGACCAGCGATTGGATCTGCAGAGAAGAGCGACAGAAACCAGTGATGATGACCTTATCCCGTTTGGAGACCGACCAACAGTGTCTCGGTTTGGTGCCATCTCTCGAACTTCCAAAACGATATATCAGGGTGCTGGCCCAATGCAGGCTATGGCACCTCAGGGAGCTCCCACAAAATCTATTAACATTTCAGGTAAGAATCTCAGAGATAAACTGATCTAGAGGATTCCTAATGTCTACATAGGAAGATTGCCCATGTTTCTCATTTTTTTCTCCAAATGGCTTGATTGCTTTTATTAAAATAATGCATTCTCATTATTGAAGAATTCAAACAAATTAAAAAATACAAAGACTGAAGGTTCAGTGGAAAAAAAACAACAAATATGAACATATTATTCCCATTTTGGTAGATAATCTCTCAAATAGCTGTATATGTATGCCTTTTGGATTATGAGTACCTTAAAAGATAAATCAAACCTAGGAATTACATCATACCACAGTAAAGCATTCTCTTACAGATTATAGTCCATATGGAACCCACGGTGGCTGGGGAGGTTCTCCATATTCACCTCATCATAGCATACCTTCTCAGGGACACTTCAGTGAGAGGTATGAGTTGTTCTTTTTATTTATACAAACATGTAAAGCACTTTAAAATTACTCATCTTTTCTTATTTTGTTTTTCTGATCAGTACTATTTTAAGGAAACAAAACTTAGAATTTACTCCATTCTTTCTTTCTCACCAAAGGGAGAGAATATCCATGTCTGAAGTGGCCAGTCATGGAAAACCCCTTCCATCTGCTGAGAGGGAGCAGCTGCGACTAGAATTACAGCAACTGAACCATCAGATTAGTCAGCAGACCCAGCTGCGTGGACTAGAGGTACCAACCTTTAGATAACTTTTGTGTTCCCATGTTTGAAGGGTTCTCAGAGATTTTAAACAGAGGAACTTTTGAGATACTACGAACACAAATCTTTGAGATCTGTTTCTTGGCAGTTAGTATCTAAGTATCCATTCTTCAAAGAATGGGTTCAGTCCTGGGACAATAGGAAACTTAGAATTTCTACTACCTAAGAATAGAAAACAGGTAATCTAAAATTTGCCAATAGGCACTTATATTCCCATATGGCACATTTAAGTTTAAGGTCAACAAGTGCTTTTAGCTTTAGGATTTTTAAACATTTTTTAAAATTTCCTTTAATGCTTAGTTTTTGTGAATCTTTGATGAATAGAAGCTTAGAACTTTGACTTTACAAACAAAAAGTCCTTGGGTAATAAGCATAATAATAACACCTTTTTTTTGAAATGGAGTCTCACTTCGTTACCCTCAGTAGAGTGATAGGACGTCATAGCTCACAGCAACCTCTTGGGCTCAAGTGATCCTTTTGCCTCAACCTTCCAAGTAGTTGGGACTACGGCAGGTTCCACAATGCCTGGCTATTTTTTTTAGCGACGGGGTCTCTCACTCTTGCTCAGCTGGTCTCTAACTCCTGTGTGCAAGCAATTCACCCACCTTGGCCTCCCAGAGTTCTAGGGTTTGCAGGCATGAGCTACTGCCCCCCCCCCACCTTTTACTGTGCCTAATAGATGGGTTAGGCTGGTGGTATTATCCACCTTTTTTTATTGAAGGATATGAGTTTTCAGAAGTGAAATCTGAACCCTGTCTTCGTACTCCACATTCAGTGTTCTTTCCATCATGCTGCCTGACACTTAAAAAACAGAATTGAATAATTTTCAAAATCCCTTAAGTGTTGCATAAGGAAACTAGGTTTTGTTTATACCATCCTTTACATTGGAACATGTTCTTCGAATATGTAAAACTAAAGACATTCTAGTGGGAAATACATTGTTCCTTTCTAGAGGAAGAAATAGTACTATTAGGACACTTAATCTTTGTCCTCTAATTCATGGCTTTTTGTCTTAAAATTCCTAATTTCTGTCCAAAAAGAATATCAGTATTGGCTCAGCACCCGTGGCTCAAGCGGCTAAGGTGCCAGCCACATACACGTGAGCTGGCAGGTTCGAATCTAGCCTGGGCCCGCCAAATAACAATGATGGCTGCAACCAAAAAAAAAAAAAAAAGAATAGCTGGGCATTGTGGCAAATGCCTATAGTCCCAGCTACTTGGAAGGCTTAGGCAAGAGAATCCCTTAAGTCCAGGAGTTGGAGGTTGCTGTGAGCGGTGATGCCATGGCACTCTACCCAGGGTGACAGCTTGAGGCTCTGTCTCAAAAAAAAAAAGAATATCAGTATTATCTGGAAGTTTGCCACATACTTAACTCACTGTAGTTAAAAGCCCCTGAACAGGCTCGGCGCCAGCCACATACACCTAAGGTGGCAGGTTTGAATCCAGCCCGGGCCCACCGAAACAATGATGGCTACAACCAAAAAAATAACTGGGCGCTGTGGCAGGTGCCTGTGGTCCCAGCTGCTTGGGAGGCTGAGGCAGGAGACTCACTTGAGCCCAGGAGTTGGAGGTTGCTGTGAGCTGTGATGCCATGGCACTCTACCCAGGGTGACAGCTTGAGGCTCTGTCTCAAAAAAAAAAAAAAACCCTGGATTTTAAGGTAAAATATTGACAAATAATAATATTTGAATAAAAATGTAAATTAACAAATTAAAAATATAAAAACTTAAAAATATAAAGGCCCGTTTCATCACAACTGAACACTTCATGTG
>CAUYQV010058002.1:0-55044 GCA_963574575.1 Galagoides demidoff
CGCCTCCCAAGTAGCTGGGAACACAGGCACCCGCCACAACGCCCGGCCATTTTTTGGTTGCAGCCATCATTGTTGTTTGGCGGGCCTGGGCTGGGGATTCGAACCTGCCACCTTAGGTGTACGTGGCTGGCGCCTTAGCCAATTGAGCCACAGGCGCCGAGCCTTGGATATGGCTTTGACTGACCCCTGACCTGTAACCCTACCATGTCATCTTTTTACTCCCACTTTTAAGGCTACCATACCCTACTTCTTCCTTCTTATCTCTTTGAGCCATCCTACATACATTCCTGCTCTGTGTAACTCCAAACCTTCACTTTTGACCTGTGATGCCTCTGAATTCCCACAGGGTTTAATACCATCTGACCCCTGACCTCTGGCCTTCTCCAAGCTACATTGGCTGTCCCACTGATACACTTCCACACACACTGGGAATAAGCTGTCTGGATTTCCTATGCATCTGTGTGTAGTTTTTGGCCCCTGACCTCTGTGGCCCCATCCTTTGCAGGATCTCCCAGCTCGGACAGCTGCCCAGGCCTGAGCAATGGGGAGGAGCTGGGACTGGAGAAGCTTAGCCTAGAGCCTCGTAAGTCTCTGGGTGAGGAGGGCCTAATCCGGGGCCCCGATGCTTTTGGACCTGCTGATCGTGAAGATGAGGAGGAAGATGAGGATGAAGAGGAGCAGACAGACCCCAAAAAGCCAACCACAGATGAGGTCAGGCCCATAGCTGGGAAGGTGGGGTGGTAGCATGTATTCTACCTGAGGCAGGCCTGAGGAAGCAGGGACAGCAGGTGCAAGGGCCCTGTGGTAGGGCCAGAGTGTACAGGAGGAGGGGGCCAATGCCAGATGAGGAAGTGTTGACTTGAGGAGAGCACTAAGGAGTTGTTAAGGAGTAGCCCAGAAAAGGCCAGTCTGGTTGTCCATCAGGTCAGGTTTGAGACGGCTCCAGGTTTGGGGAGGTGTGGGCAAGGTGGGCCAGAGGTCACCATCAGAAAGGCTGAGTTCCAGGCTCCTATGAGCCACTGAGGGATGATGGCAAGGTGGTGACTGGAGGGAATGGCTGGAATGGCAATCACATACGTGTAGGCAGTTGAACTCCGGGGCTTGGGGGAGGGGTTCCAGTGTTTGAAGACCAGGGAGGGGAGGAGTGAGCAGGAGGCAGGAGGTAAACTGGGCGGGGAGGGGCTCAGGGTGTGTTAGTGAGACCCCAGGGAGGAGGCTGGCTAAGGTAGCTTCAGCCATGGTAGCATGATTGCAGCAGAGGGGTCTGGTGGTGGGGACAGCGCTGTTGATCCTCAGTTTGGGGTCTCAGGGCACAGCCAGCAGTGAGGTCAATGCCACTGAGGAGATGTCCACACTTGTCAACTACATTGAGCCTGTCAAGTTCAAGTCCTTTGAGGCTGCTCGAAGTGAGTAGGAGGTGGGTGGCGGGGGTGGAATCTGGCCTGCCCACCCCTGCCAGGCCTGACTCCCTCTCATTGCCCACTCCCCAGAGAGGAACAAGTGCTTTGAAATGTCATCCTTTGTGGAGACCAAGGCCATGGAACAGCTGACCAAGAGCCCCATGGAGTTTGTGGAGTATCCTTCTGAGGTGCTGGGGGCCGGCGAGCCAGAGAAGGATGCTTAGGGGCTGGCCCATGTGTTCTGCTCCCACTGTGCCACCTGTATATTGTCCTGGCCCCTACACCCCAGGCTGGGGTTTGGGCAGGTCCATATGGTCTCTGGGGGAGAAGCAGAGGCCAAAAGCAGTGGGAGTCCTGGGAAGGCTGAGTAGGAGTTAGAGGGCAACAGAGGGCTGGGTACTGGCACCCCAAGTGGCCCCTGACTACCAACCTCAGATACAACAAGCAGCAGCTGAGCCGCATCTACCCCAAGGGCACCCGAGTGGACTCCTCTAACTACATGCCCCAGCTCTTCTGGAACGTGGGCTGCCAACTTGTCGCCCTCAACTTCCAGACCCTAGGTGAGCTTGGTCCTAGTCTGACTGATTTCTGACCCCTAATCCTGCTAGTCCTGCCCAAATGGACTTCTGACTCTGTCTGATCCCAGGTGTCCCAGCCTAACCCAGACCTGACTAACCCCAGCTCCTGGCCACAGCTGACTCTAGACCCCTCAGATCTTTCTGATCTTTCCTGAATCTGGACTCCAGTGCCTTTTGGTCCTACCCCAAACCTAGACTCTGGACTCCACTGACCCCTGATGACCCCTGACCCCCCCACAACACACAGCCTGACTCTTCCCTTCCTCATGGTACCCCCAGACTTGGCGATGCAGCTCAATGCAGGCGTATTCGAGTACAATGGGCGCAGTGGGTACCTACTCAAGCCTGAGTTCATGCGGCGGCCAGACAAGTCCTTCGACCCCTTCACTGAGGTCATCGTGGACGGCATTGTGGCCAATGCCTTGCGGGTCAAGGTGGGGCCCAGAGGGCTCAGGCTGGGGTGTCCTGGGGACAGGACTCTGAGCAGCTGCCTCACCCTGCACACCCCCAGGTGATCTCGGGGCAGTTCCTGTCCGACAGGAAGGTGGGCATCTACGTGGAGGTGGACATGTTCGGTCTCCCTGTGGACACGCGGCGCAAATACCGCACTCGGACCTCTCAGGGGAATTCATTCAACCCTGTGTGGGACGAGGAGCCCTTTGACTTCCCCCAGGTGAGCCTGGCCCCACCTGGCACAGGTAGATCCAGCTGAGACCTGCCCTTGGCTCAGTGTGGGAACAGGAATCAGGCATGCTAGTGGTGACTGGGATCACAAGTGGGGGCACTGAGGGACCTCCTCGGCCCTGCACATTCCAGAGAAAAGGGTGGCAGGGGAGTTCTAGCAGGTCTTATGGCTCCCTGTAAGGAATGGACACAGTCTGCCCCTCTCCAAGCAGGGAGGGCCTTGCCTGAGATCACAACCCCAGACTCCCACCGGCTTTTCAGGCCTCCCATGGTCCCATACAATGGAGCCTCTGCTCCTGACCTAGGCTAGAGTATTCTCAGTCAAGACTCTTAGCTTACTCTACAGTTTCTAAGCTGGCGATGACCAGACCTGCCCACGATGGCTCTGAGGGTGTCTGCCTATGCTCTTGGCTCAGAGCCCTGATGGCCACTGATCACTGTGGGCCAGGCCACAGAAATGTGAATCAGCCATCACCTTAATGGTGATGGTGACTGATGGTCAGCTGTTGGTCCGCTCATCCAAAAGTCTGCTCTGAGTGTTTGTCAATGGTGGCTGTGGTCAGCTCCATGGCTCAGTACCAGTTTGGGCCCACAGGTGGTACTGCCCACGCTGGCTTCACTTCGCATTGCTGCCTTTGAGGAGGGTGGCAAATTCGTAGGGCACCGCATCCTGCCTGTCTCTGCCATCCGCTCAGGTGAGGCCTTGGTTCACACAGCAGGTGGTGTGTAGGGACCTGGCTGAGCCCAGTGACCCTCCCTCCTGCCCTCCAGGGTACCACTATGTCTGCCTACGGAATGAGGCCAACCAGCCGCTGTGCCTGCCAGCCCTGCTCATCTACACTGAGGCCTCAGACTACATTCCTGATGACCACCAGGGTGAGCTGAGGGCGAGCAGGGGAGGGCCAGGCTGGGAAGGGTGGGGGACAATACTACCACCAGGGCTTCGGTATGGCCAAGCCAAGTGGCCCTGATTCAGGGTGGCAAATAAACCCAAGGGCAGATTCTTCAGTTTCTCATTCAGACCAGAGCTGGTGGGGACTGTGTGGCCTGGGGCCCTTTGTTTCTAGGACCTTTGCCTCTGTTTCCTCCTAGATTATGCCAAGGCCCTGATCAACCCCATTAAGCACGTCAGCCTGATGGACCAGAGGGCAAAGCAGCTGGCTGCCCTCATTGGGGAGAGTGAGGTGAGCCGGGCAGCACCATGGACAGGCCTGGTTGGGTAGGGTACAGGTTCACTGTGACCCAGGGAATCAGTGGACACGACTGCCATGGGTGTGGGTGGAGTAGGAGGTATGGGCTGACCTCTGGGCCCAGCTCTGGTGGAGAAGTCCATGCAGTCCCCATCACACTGTCCCAGATGACTCCCAGCCTCACGGCCTGGCTCCCCTGGGCTGGGCTGTTCAGGGCCCTCCTGTAGACTCCAGCTTCCTTCACATGCCCATTCCCCTCTGCTGGGAGAACCTGTTCCCCTTTCTGGATGTTTGTCTCAAACTAGAACATAAAGCCAAGTGAATGCTGAGCATCAGCTCTCTGCCAGGCCTACTATGCATCTTATGACCTCCTTGGCTCAGTAATCCCCCACCACCCAGTTTTGGGGCTGCCATCCCCAGTGTAGGGGTGGTATACATGGAGGTCATGAGTTGCTTGTGTGAGATTGCTCAGCTCAAAAATGGCCTGGCCTGGTCTGGGCCTTAAACCTGCATCTCTCTGCCACCAATACCGATCCTTATTCCCACACTGCGTGGGGCAGGGGCTTTAGATTCTCTTGCTCAATAGTCTTTGAGGCCTTAGGATTTTGAGGAGATGGAAACCATCCATTTGTATTCGAGAAGCTTTTGGGTCAGACCTGGGCTAGAATTCCTCCAGCTGCGAGCAGGGCCAAAACCGGGCCCACAGATGCTCCTGCCACTTCACTAGTCTGGTGTGAAGCCACAGGCTTTAAAATGTGGGATTCTGGGAGGGCACATGGAGGGCGGTGGCTTCCGTGGGGAAGGGTCAGGAGTAGAGGCTCACCAGCACAGCCAGACCCAGTCCCTGTGGGGCCTGTGGCAGGCAGTGAAGAATGACTGCAATTAGGGCTGCTTAGAGCTGTTAGCCGAGAGGCTGGTGCCCGCTCTGCGGTCGCTTCCTTCATTGATTTAATCAGGAGCTAAACAATGAGGAAGATGTGCAATTGTGAGCAAGGGCGGAGGGACATGGAGATGGGAAGAGACTCGGGGCTGGCTCAGCCCTTTCTAGAAGAATCTGGGAATCCTTGAGCACTTGCAGTGGACCTGGCATTACATTATTTTCTCACACCCCACATAGAAAAAGGGTGTGGGCTCGGCGCCTGTGGCTCAATCAGCTAAGGCGCCAGCCACATACACCTAAGGTGGCGGGTTCGAATCCCCAGCCCAGGCCCGCCAAACAACAGTGATGGCTGCAACCAAAAAATGGCCGGGCGTTGTGGTGGGTGCCTGTGGTCCCAGCTACTTGGGAGGCGGAGGCAGGAGACTCGCTTGAGCCCAGGACTTGGAGGTTGCCTTGAGCTGTGATGTCATGGCACTCTACCCAGGGGGATAGCTTGAGGCTCCGTCTCAAAAAAAACAAAAAAGAAAAGGGGTGTGGAAAGCCTTAGTTTGTGCCAGCTTATTTCTCATTTGGGTGTCCAGACAGCCCTAAATTACAGTGAGTGTAGCAAACCACATGGGCTGGAAGATGTTGACCAGACCACTGGAAGAGTGCTGAGAGGTTGTGGAGGATAGAGGACCTGGAGAAAATGCCATTGCTGGAAAGAACATTCCACTTTTCTCCCCACAGGCTCAGGCTGGCCTAGAGATGTGCCAGGAGAGCCCATCTCAGCAGCCAGGGTCCCAGGTGTACCTAAACCCCACACCTAGCCCACTGGTCACCTCCCCCCGCCGGCCCCCAGGTCCCACCACCTCCCCTACCAGCACCTCCCTCAGCAGCCCAGGTAAGGAACAGTTGGGGCCCTGATGGGCTGAGGGGAGTGGCTCCTGCCACCATGTCCTCCAGCTTCTCACAGGAGGCCTCTGCTCTCCAGGGCAGCGGGATGACCTCATTGCCAGCATCCTCTCAGGTAGGGTAGGTGGGGGTGGGGCCGCCTGGTGGGAGTGGGGCTGCAGGTAGGCCCACCCTGCCCACTTTTGCTCTGCTGCTTCCAGAGGTGGCTGCCACCCCACTGGATGAGCTCCGAAGCCACAAGACTCTGGTCAAGCTCCGCAGTCGGCAAGAACGAGACCTGCGAGAGCTGTACAAGAAGCATCAGCGGAAGGCTGTCACCCTCACTCGCCGCTTGCTCGAAGGCTTGGCCCAGGCCCGGGCTGAGAGCAGGTGCCGGCACCGGCAAGGTGTCCTGTGAGTGTCCAGGCTGATTGTATGGTGTGTTGATGTGGATGTTAGGGGTGCGTGCACATGGGTCTCCACACTACGTGGGCAGGGAGAGATGGCAGGGTCTGTTCCTTGATCCCCAGGGGGAAGGTTTGGTGCAAGGAAGATAGAGGAGACTTCTTGCAACAGGGTCCATCCTTTTCCCAGAAAGTGACATCTCTTTGATGTCCCCCATGAGAGGCTTGTGGTCCAAACAGGCTCCCATCATTTGAGTGGAGCTAACAGGTCTCCTAGTTTGCATAACAGACCTGGCCCCATAGGGTGGCATCTGCTATTGCCCACTGGGATATACCCTCCCAGCCCAAATCCAGGTGATGGAGCATTAGCCCAGAGGGGTTCTCCCCACAGGGGTGGGGCTGGTGACATGGAGGACATGAAGGAAGAGGAGGAAGAGGTGAAGCGGTATCAAGAGTTCCGGAACAGGCAGGTGCAAAGTCTGCTGGAGCTGAGGGAGGCCCAGGCAGACACAGAGGCTGAGCGGAGGCTGGAGCACCTGAAACAGGTAAGGGAGACTGCAGTGACAACAAAGTGAGGGAAAGGGAGAGGTGAGGGAGAGTCTGCTTTCTGGCATCGGTTCTATGTCACCTCCTGGCTGCCTGTGTCTGCAGGCTCAGCAGCGGCTCAGGGAGATTGTCCTGGAGGCACACACAGCTCAGTTCAAGAGGCTGAAGGAGATGAATGAGAGGTGAGACAAAGGATTTTTGGTGGGTGGGGGAGGCGACTCCCTGGTACCAGGAGGAGGGCAGAGTCCCTGGTCCTGCCTCTGACCCTTCCTCCTCCCCCACCGGCTTCTACAGGGAGAAGAAGGAGCTGCAGAAGATCCTGGACAGAAAGCGCCACAACAGTATCTCAGAGGCCAAGACAAGGGAGAAACATAAGAAGGAGGCGTAAGGGCGTCAGGATTGGGAGTCATTTGGGCGCTGGGGAGGCAGGGCAGGTGCCTGGGCACTGAGCCCATCCTGACTTGCTCCTGCGCAGGGAACTGACAGAGATTAACCGTCGGCACATCACTGAGTCAGTCAACTCCATCCGTCGGGTGAGTGAGGCCACCCTAGCCCCACCCTCTTCCTTCCTTCATCAGACACCCATCTCCTTGGTGGCTGGCCTGGTGCCACATTGCCCTCAAGGGACTGCTAGAGGCTTTTCCAAGGCCCAACAGCCCCCTCATACCCACATTATATTCAAAGCAAATTACCTGCTCCCTGTGGCTTTGTAGTCTTTGAGCCTGGCCATCTCCCAAACCTGGCACATAATCCTGGGAGCCTTCACCCACCTGATTTCTGTGCCCAGCCAGAACTGCAGGGCCCTGGCCCATTCCTCAGGGCCTCTCAGCTGAGCCCTTGCCCACCCCCATAGCTGGAGGAAGCCCAGAAGCAGCGACACGACCGCCTTGTGGCTGGGCAGCAGCAGGTCCTACAGCAGCTGGCTGAAGAGGAGCCCAAGGTGAGGCTGCGGTGAGGCCAGCAGAAAGGCAGGGTGCTGTGGGGCCTGGCCTTGCCTGTGATACCTGTCCTCCACAGCTGCTGGCCCAGCTGGCCCAGGAATGTCAGGAGCAGCGGTCGAGGTTGCCCCAGGAGATCCGCCGGAGCCTGCTGGGCGAGACGATGGAGGGGCTGGGGGACGGGCCTCTGGTGGCCTGTGCCAGCAACGGTCACACGCCCCAGAACAGTGGGCACCTGTCTGGTGCTGACTCGGAGAGCCAGGAGGAGAACACGCAGCTCTGAACTTTGAGCAAGAGGTGGCCACAGGGCCAGGGTGGGCACTGGGCAGAGGGCAGGAGGTGAAGACACTAATTTTTTTGTTTTTTTTTAACTTTTTATCTTTAGAAATTTTATTTTTTTAAACCTGGGCCAAGTATTCCACACTAACCCCCTTCCTTCATCCTCCTGGTGCCCTGTTAGGCCCTAGCCTTCCTTTTTGCCCTCAGTCCTAGGGAAGGGCCTGGTTCAGCCTTGCTCCCTGTGGAGCCAAACCCCAGAGTTTGGCATCTCCAGCACTTCCCAGGGAACACTGGCTGGAGACTCAGAACTCTGGGAAGTAGAGGTCACATTCTTTCTCTTTTCTTTGGGGAATTTTTTTTTTACATGAATAAAAGTGGATTTCAGGGACCCTGTGTACAGTGTGGTTTAAGGTAAGAGGGCTCTGCCACCTTCTCTGGGGCCTCCATTTCCTCATCTATAAAATGAAGCTGTGGCCCTTTGGTGGGTTTAAGGTCAGGTCCCCAGTGAAGGGCTGCTGGTTTGAACTTTAGATGGCCTTGCCCAGGGCCTGCAAGTCTTCAAGTATTCTTCCTTATTGCCTGCTTCTATGTGTGCCCCTATCCCAGGCCATTACTCCTGATTCCCCTCCACCCATTGCCTTTCTCCCTCCTAGGCTCTCCCTGTCCTCCTTTACAGAGGCTTAGAGCTTTGCTTCAGGAAGCCTCTCCTACCCCTCTTCCTGTTGCCTGATATGACCCAAACACCCAGCATCTTCCGCCGCTGGGGCTGCTCTGGGGCTCCCCCCATGCAGCTGACTCTACCACAGGACAGATGGGCTAGGGTGGAGCTGGAGAGCTCAGGACTTGCCCAACACCAGGGGATCTGGCTTGTCAGAGATAGGTGGGAAGTCAGCCTCCTGAAAACTCCTGACAGAAGGGAAGCTGACAGTCACGGACATACCCAGGGGCTGGAACACCCAGCATCCATCTCATCCTTGTGAGGGAGATGTTGTGCCTGTTTTACAGATGAGGAAATGGAGGCCCAGAGCGATGTCACGTGTGCCAGGCTACAGCTAAGAGGTCCTGACCTGGAGGCAGGGCGGGCCTGGACCCTCTCTATAGCAGACTGTCTTCGGCCAGCCTGGAGGATCTATCCGTGCCTCAGGACCAGCACAGAGCCTATGGAGAGGGCGCGGCTGGGCAGCAGCAGGGTCAGGCTGGCACCTCTTCAAGGCCTCGCCCAGCTTCCTGGCGAGTCTGAGGCTCACAGACTCCCTCCTCCAGAGGAAGGCAGCCTCTTATCTGGGCTTATCTCCTACCAATTGACTGTTTGCTTTGCTTTGCTTTCATTGCAGCCTCAGGCAAACAGATGGAGTGGGGAGGCTGGAGAAACCTGTCTAGAGTAGGGCCCTTCTCCCTCAGGGTCAATACCACTGCCCAACCTTCCTCCCTTCTACTGTCAGATTTTGTCCTATCCCCAAATCTGCCTACTCCCCTGTATTCCATATCTAGGCCCTACAATAGCAAGGCCCACCTTCCTGACCCGGCTCCCCTTCACTTACGGAAACATTTCATGTTGGTTCCTGGGTCCTCAAAAACCAGCTAAACTCCCAACTCCTGGTTATGACCTTGCAGCCCTTCAGAAGTCTGGCCTGTGCTGCTCCTTCCTTGGCTCTCCTGCCGGGCGTGATTGCCCAATTCTCCACCTCACCTGCAGGTCGCAGCTCTAGCTCTCCTCCTCCCTGACTTCCCCACCGGAGAGAGCCTCCCTCTCCCCAGCCCTAGCCCCTCTGTGGTGTTAACTCATGTCTGTGTACTCAGTAAAAGCCCTAGCCTGGGCTACAGAGGGCGCCAATAAATTTTTCTGGAGCTAAGCCTGAGCTCGCGAGGGGTCCTCCTGTGAAGCTTCTCTGTCCCCAGTCTTCCGCCACCCCTGCTCCCGTCTGAGCGTCCTGCCAGGTCCCAGAGCAGCACTGGCCCAATGCCGGCCACACAGTAGCTGCTCGCAAGGACTGACCCAGATAGGAACAAATGACCCTCCCCTGGGAATCGCGGCACGGTTTGCAGAGTGCAGAATTCCACCTACGGGACAGGCGGTGGCTCCCAATTACCATCCTAGAGATAAGGAGCCGGTAACCCGTGACTCCACTTGGTGCTAGAGCCCTTCCTGGTTTCCATGGCTGGGTGCCACTCAAAAAGCCTCAGTTTCCCTTATGGGTAAAACAACTATCTTTTGAAATTATCCATGAACCCCAGCCCGCAGAGCCCTAAGCAGCTGACAGAGGAGACTCGACGGCACAGACGCGGGCTTTATTATCACGTTTACCCACGAGCTTCAGTCCACAGGGCACCGCAGAAGAACCGGCTCTGGTGAGGCAACGGTTAATACCAGCTCACAACTGAGCGCAAGTGCCTCGGGGCAGCCCAGCGCCGGAGGGCGGGGCCTCGGAGCCACTTCCTGCGGCTTTGAGCGGAAAAAACTTAGAAACTTCCGATGGGCCGAACCTTCCGTGGCTCTCGCACGCACCGAAAGGGAATCTGGGTCACACCGTTTCTATCCGAAAGAGAAAGGATTCTCTTTTGCATAAAACTTGCGGAAAAACTTCCGCCCATACCCAAGATGGCCGCCAAAGGATCTGGAGGGGGCAGAGCCTCAGGGCCGAAGGTCACTGGCAAGGGGCGGAACCTCCCCTGCCCACGTTCCGATCCCACCAGGACTGAATGACGCGCGTCCAGCTGGAGCTCTGTCGCATCTGCGTCGCTGTGCCTGCGCTCTTCGGGCGAGGAAGTCCCTTCAGGATGAGAGAGGAAAGGGCTAATTGAGTTAGATTACCCTGGCAGCTAGAGCCAGGCCCCATCTGTGAGATCTCGAGGCAATAATCAAGACCATAACTCAGTCTGCCCTACACTGGGTGGTCTGGAAAGCATGGGAGTACGTTTGGGCCTTCAGGAATGTGGACGGTTTACATCCCAGGAACTCCAAACTGGGGACGGAGGGAGAGGACGTCTAAGAGCCTAATATGGAAGACCCGAGCCGGAAACCCATCACGCAGAAGATGGGACCTCAATTCAAGAATTAAGTGACTCCGAAGTTGGGGGCTAAAAAGCTCAGACACCCTCAATGGGCTGGGCCAAGACCACAAACACCAGCATGCCTCGCGCTCCAAGGTTTGGGGAAGCCCGGGGCTCTGGCTTGGTGCGGGATCTGACTACAATCCCGACATGCCCTGGGACAAGAATAAAAAAGGCGGTGGGGGGAGGGGTGCCCTGGGACTACAAGTACCGGCACACCCGGGAAACAGGGGTGGGGAAAAAGTGCGTGGTGGAGACAGATCTGAAACTACAGGCCCCGGCATGCTGTGGACTTGGAGGGGAAAGGAACCTAGGACTAGCTGGGACCACTGATACGGACGTCCCCTGGGACACGGAAGGGACAGACCGGTGGAAAGCAGCCTAAAACTAGCGCTTACCTTGAAGGAGTCTTCGAACTCGTCGCTCATCCTCCGGAGTTCGCGGCCATAGCGCTGTGCAGCCCAGAGGTTGGGGGGCGCCGAGCGTGAGCGGCCCCGGAAAGGGCTGGGCTCTTCAATCCCTTCATCCTCCTCTGTCCCTGCCGGGTACGAGCTGTGGCGACTCCGGGTCTCCACTGCCCCAGCTCCTGCAAAGAGAGTCAGTCAGGGGTTGCGCGGCGGGGGGGCCAAGCTGACTCTTTGAGTTTCTCCGCGCCACTCGCCACTGCTGTCTTCGTGGACAAGTCACAGTCTAACTCTCAAGGCCCCAGCTCCCCAATGCAAATCGAGGTTAGCCCAGGGCTTTGGTGAAGATTCAAGTTACCTGATTGATCCTACAGATTCTTACTGAGTGCCAATAGTAGATGAGGCCCTTAGAATATAAAATGAACTTCCATTGTGCCTGGCACACAAGGGCACAAGAAATAGTAGCTAGAATTATTTGTGTAAGACTGTCATGGGGCCTCCTAGCAAGCTCTGGGTGGGTATCTAGTACATCACCTCCATTCTACAGAAGAAACTGATTCTGGATAGGGAGGTGTCCTGCCCCAGCAGGCACCTGCAAAGGACCTGCAGGGGCTCCTGAAGAGCTGCACCGTCATGTTTCCTGTCTGCATTCCTCACAGAACTTGCTTTAAGAAAATGTCTGGAATTATCTGTGGACTTTATATATATATATATATATATATATAAAAAAATATATATATGTATATATATATATTTATGTAAAAAGTATATATGTATATACATATATATATATATTTTTTGAGACAGTCTCACTATGTTGCCCTGGGTAGGGGGCCATGGTGTCACAGCTCACAGAAACCTCAAACTCTTGGGCTTAAGTGATTCTCTTGCCTCAGCCTTCCAACTAGCTGGGACTACAGCCGCCTGTCACAACGCCCGGCTATTTTTTGGTTGCGTTGTCATTGTTTGGCAGGCCTGGGCTGGGTTTGAACTTACCAGCTCTGGTGTATGCGGCGGGCACCCTAGTCCCTGACCTACAGGCACTGAGCCAATGGATTTTTTTTTTTTTTTTTTGAGATAGAGCTTCAAACTGTCCCCCCGGGTAAAATGCTGTGGCATCACAGCTCACAGCAACCTCCAACTCCTGGGCTCAAGCGAGTCTCCTGCCTCCGCCTCCCAAGTAGCTGGGACCACAGGGGCCCACAAGGCATGGTTATTTTTTGGTTGCAGTCTTCATTGTTTTTGTGGCCCGGGCTGGATTTGAACCCGCCATCTTAGGTGTATGTGGCTGGCGCCTTAGCCACTTGAGCCACAGGCGCCGAGCTGAGCCAGTGGATTTTTTTTTTAGGTAATAATTTATGGAGTACTTATTATGTGTTAGAACTTGGATATTCCCTCATTATCCTCCTAACCACCCTGGGAGGTAGATAGTAACATTGCTTCCACTTTACAGATGGGAAGACAGAGTTTTAGGAAGGTTAAGATTTGCCCAGGGTCCCGAAGCTGAAAGTCTAAAGTTTTGGTGGAATCCAGAGTCCAATGACTATCTGTTGAGCTATGGACCTTGTCCCTTGTACAACCAGCCTTCAACTTGGACTGGCCCTTATTCCTAGTGGTTGTGTAAAGGGCACATAAGATGAAGAGTGTGAAAGTGCTTTGTAGGCTGCAAGTGCACTAAAGGTATTACTTACAGGCACCTAAACTGTGGTCTGTTTGATTTGTGTACTGGTGCCATCCCTGACTACTGCCAACTGTACCCATACCCAGCCCAACAAAACCTAGAACCATTCCTAGGAGCAGAAAACCCAGAGCTAAGTAACAAAGGTGGGAGGACATGTTCAATATTCCTGGCAAGGTGTATCTGTCAGGGAAGACTTTTTCAAGGAGGTAAGATACAGGCTAGGAATTGAAGCTGAGGATAACAAATAGAGTGTTGCCTTCTCCTTGAAAGGACCTTAGGCAGAGCACTGTAGGCCAGTGCTTGAGAAAGCCAAGAAGGAAATGAGAGGACCCGGAAAGGCTAAAAGGATCTGATCAGAGCACCTGGCTGTTCTGAGCTGTACCAAATTTGAGACCCACCCAGAGGTCAGGTGGGGACACCTCAAGGTTCGAGGAGTAGGGTAGGAGTTGGGAAGGGAGCTGATTTGGAATCAGGCCTGGGATGCAGGCTATAGAGCAGAGGATAGAAAGAGCCCTGCTGGGAATATGGGGATGGGCTGTCTATGGTGCCATTTCCACTGGACAGTGCAGCAGGGGTAGCTAGGTGTGCCCATTCTCTAACCCCTGGAGGCCTCAGTGTCTATGAAATGGGGCAGTCTTCTACCTCCCAGGACCACCACAAGAACAGATGAGACCAGGAGAGCATCTTGCTCTGCCCCTTTTACATCCTGGGGCATCTCAGCTTTCTAGCAAGGCAGATACCAAGTTCTCCCTATTTTACAGATGGGAAAGCAGCACTATGAGGTTAGGAAGGTGCTTGAGGGCACACAGCTGGTACAAAAGTACTCAGAAAAACAGCAGCTGTCCTCATCTACCAGTTCTGAGTAGTAAGACAGGACCACCGACCACACTTGACAAGGTCCCACAGAGTGCAAATGACCTACAGGTGGACATTGGTCTGGGCACTGGCCCTTGCCCAGGAATAAGAACAAGCATAAGAGTACTAGCCAAGGGTAGTGGCTGGCTCAAAGGAGTAGGGCACCAGCCCCATATGCAGGTGGGTTCAAATCCAGCCCTGGCCAAAAACTGCAAAAAAGAAAAAAAAAAGGATTATTAAAAAAAGAATACTAGCCAAGTCAGTTTGGAAGCAGTTTCCATGTTTAGTCCTTACCACACCCTATCAGGGAGGTTTTTTTTTTTTTTGAGACAGTGTCTCACTTTGCCACCCATTGGTAGAGTGCTCTGAGATCACAGCTCACAGCAACCTCAAACTCTTGCGCTCCTCTTCCACCCATTGGTAGAGTGCTCTGAGATCACAGCTCACAGCAACCTCAAACTCTTGTACTCAAGTGATTCTCTTGCCTCAGCCTCCCAAGTAGCTGGGACTACAGGCACCCGCCACAGTGCCTGGCTATTTTTAGAGACAAGTCTTTCTCTTGCTCAGGCTGGTCTCAAACTTCTGAGCTCAGGCAGTCTACCCACCTTGGCCTCCCAGAGTGCTAAGATTACAGGCATGAGCCACCTCCACCAGCTTTATCAGGGAGGTTTTTAGAGAGGAGGAAACTAAGGCAGAGAAGGTAACTTGCCCAAGGTCACACAGCTCGTAGGTGACACAGCTGGCATCCGATTTGGGTCCAGAAGTCCTGGGCTTAAACCCCATGCCCCAGGCTTCCTCCAGCTGCACAGAGGGTGCTTAGATTAGGGAATGTCCCCCTTAGGCCTTTTGCTAGTGTCAGTTCTGCTGGGGCCTGTCTTGTGGGTTGGGGTGGGGCATTCTTACCACAGTCATGCATTTAGTAATGCTAAACCAGCCATCACCAAAATGAATTCTATTTGTGTAAACTGAATTTTTTTGAGACAGAGTTTCTGTCACCCTGGGTAGAGTGGTGTGGCATCAAAGCTCACAGCAAGCTCAAATTATTGGGCTTGAGCAATCTTCTTGCCTCGGCCTCCAGAGTATCTGAGATTATAGGTGCTTGCCACTATGCCTGGATACTTTTTCTATTTTTAGAAGAGATGGGGTCTCATTCTTGCACAGGCTAGTCTTAAACTCCAGAGCTCAAGCAATCCATTTGCCTTGGCCTCCCAGAGTGCTAGGATTATAGGTGAGAACCACCTTGTCCAACCTGTAAATTGAATTTTTGTTGTTGAGACAGTGGCTCACTTTGTCGCTGCTGGTAGAGTGCTGTGCTGTCATAGCTCACAGCAACCTCCAACTCTTGGGCTCAAGAGGTCCCCTTGCCTCAGTTTTTCATTTTTATTAGAGATGGGGGTCTTACTCTTCCTCAGGCTGGTCTCGAACTCCTGAGCTGAAGCAATCCAGAGTATTAGGATTACAGGCATGAGCCACGGTGCCCTCCAGAGTATTAGGATTACAGGCATGAGCCACGGTGCCTGGCCTGTAAACTGATTTTTAAAAAACACCTGAGAGGCTTGGTGCTCGTAGCACAGTGGTTATAGCGCCAGCGACATACATAGAAGTTGGTGGGTTCGAACCCAGCCTGGGCCAACTAACCAACAATGACAACTGCAACAAAAAATAGTTGGGCGTTATGGCAGATGCCTGTAGTCCCAGCTACTTGGGAGGCTGAGGCAAGAGAATCACTTGAGCACAGGAGTTTGAGGTTGCTATGAGCTGTGATACCACAGCACTCTACCAACGGTGACAGAGTGAAACTCTGTCTCAAAAAAAAATAAATAAATAAATAAAAACACCCAAAGGTGAAGGTTCTGTGAACTCCCTAGAGGAAGGTGATGAATGGGTGGGGAGGGGCATTGTCAGACTCTTCCCTCTTTGGGGAAGGGAAGGGGTGTAGGTGTGGCTCCTCTCTAAAACTGAGCAAGGTTGAGTGCCTAGGCATGCCCATTCATGCCCCCCTTTCAGAGAGCCTGGCCTGCGGCTGGGGTGTGGGAAGGGAGCGAGGTGGGCGAACACTTTCCCATTTATGCTTCCAGGAGCACCCTTGCACACTTAAAGCAGTGGTGTTCTAACAATTGAGCCAAGCACAGCGGCTAGAGCCTGTAATCCTGTCACTCTGGGAGGCCAACGTAGGAGGATCACTTGAGCTCAGGAGTTAGAGCCCAGTCTGAGCAAGAGCAAGACCCCATCTCTACCAAGAGAAAAACTAGCAGAGGATTGTGTTGAATACCTATAGTCCCAGCTACTGGAGAGGCTGAGGCAAGAGGACTGCTTGGGCCCAAGAGTTTAAGGTTGCTATGAGCTAGGCTGATGCCATACTTTAACTCCTGGGCTCAAGCAATCCTCCTGCCTCAGCCTCCCAAATAACAGACTACAAGGCATGCACCATCATACTTGGCTGTAGCCTGAGCAATAACGTGAGATTTTGTCTCAAAATAAATAACTAAAAAAAAACAGTTGTGTAACAATTCAAAAAGCAGTGAAACTACCACCAGACAGGGCTAGGTTTGGATCCTGCCTTTCCACGCATAGGCTACACAAAACTCTGCTGCCAGAACATCTGGGCAACCTATGCTGCCACTGCCCCAGCAGACATTCAGGCCTAGCACCTACAGGCCTGGCTCTGACTGAAGTGTTTTAGTGCACAAGCCCCTTGGCAGGCTGGTGAAGAGCATACCCCACCTTGCTCCTCAGAACTGATGACATCAGAAAACACTCTAGGCTGGGTACAGTGGCTCACATCTCTAATCCCAGCACTTTGGGAGGATTGTTTGAGGGCAAGAGTTCCGAGACCAGCCTGGGCAACATAGTGAGACCCTGTCTCTACAAACAATTTTAAGGCTGGGCGCAGTGGCTCACAACTGTTATCCTAACACTCTGGGAGGCAGAAGCGAGCCTGAGCAAGAACAAGATCCCGTCTCTAAAAATTGTGTTTGGGTTTTGTATTGGGCACCTGTAGTCCCAGTTACTTAGGAGGCTGAGGCTAGAGGATCACTTGAGCCCAAGAGACTGAGGTTGCTGTGAGCTATGACAATGCCACAACACTCTAAGAAGGGTAAGGAAGTGAGACTCTGTCTCAAAAAAAACAAAAAAAATTAGGTTCAGCGCCTGAGCCCAGCCGGGGCCAGGTAAACAACAATGACAACTGCAACAAAAAAATAACCAGACGCTGTGGCAGCCACCTGTAGTCCCAGCTGCTTGGGAGGCTGAGACAGGAGAATCACTTGAGCTCAAGAGTTTGAGGTTGCTGTGAGCTGTGACGTCACGGCACTCTACCGAGGGTGACATAGTGAGACACTGTCTCAAAAAAAAAGGCAGATTGACTTAATTAACCTGCTTAAACTCAACCTGCTCCTAAAGGGCAGAGCTGCCTTTGAATCCTGCAGTCTGACCCAGAGGCCAGTGCTGGGCTGCTTCTCCCACCAAGAAGAGTCCTTTAACCCCTCTTTACCACTCATCCCTTCTCTGGGGACACTTACAGTCCAGCAGGGGCCTAGCGGCAGAGAGCATGAAGAGTGAGCTGTCTTGCCCACATGGAGAGGATAGAGACCCTGCAGCTCTGGCAGCTGATTGGTACTTGCCAAACTTTTATGGGAATTCACTTGCTTTCGAGACATGTTACTCCTATTCCCTACCATGCTCTCCACTACCACTTCTGTCTTTGCTGTGGGACTGAGCAGTCCTATACCTCCTAGCCTTTCTGTGCTTTCCCCTCAGAATCTTATTCCCATGGCCACAACTTAAACCTTATCACCATCAAATAACTCTCACAGGCTGTCCACTGCCTCCTTCAGGTCCAGATTGTCCCTTCAGTTCCCCAACTCAAATTATTCTTCTCCTGTATCTAACCTGCCTGTACCCCACACCGCCCCCTCCTTCCCACACACCCTATAGCTCTGGCCCTCCACATTGGGGGAGAGCTCAGTGGACTCCACCTCCCTTCCAGCTCCTACCGGCATCCTACTGGAAATCCCATCCAGATGTCTAAGAGGCACCTCTAGGCTGATGCAGATCAAAGTGGGTCTAGGTCTTCCCCTACCCCTCAATGTTCCATTTCTATCAAGGAGAATCTCATCTTTCAGGGTGATCAGGTCTAACTCCTTGGTGTCATCTGGGACTCCTCTCACCCCACATCTAGCCTGCTAGCAAATCCTGCCAGCTCTACCATCACAATAAACCCAGAGTTTGGTCCCTAGTGATTTCTAAATCAATGCCGTCTCTGCCCAAAGTCAAAGCCAAAGTCCTTACTATGATATTCAACTTCAGGTTGGTCCCCAACTACCCTTCCCCTAACTCTCTCCAGGAATAGGTGCTGCCCCAGGCCATTTGCACTCACCCTTCCCTCTTCCTGGAACTCTTCTCACTGGTACTCGAGTGGCCCCTCATCTCCTCTTTCCTTGGTTCCAGTGTCGCTTCTTACCAAGGCTGGCCCTGACCCCCCCCCTTGGTTAAAATCATTCCCCAGCCCCCATGACTCTGGATTCTTTTTACCCTCTTTACCCACCATCCACAGCGCATGTCATCACCTGACGAATTATAGGATGTTCTTTTTTGTTTGCTCTTAGCCTCATCTCACTAGAAGGTAAGCTCCACAGGGGCAAGTATTGCAAGTATTCCTGAATCTTTTCAGCCTATAGCAAACTATAGGCACTCACTATGTGGAGGTAGTGAGTGCCATGTGGGTCAGATCAGCCAGGTAGTGGGGAGAACAGGTGGGAGTTGTGAGCAGAAAAACAGTAAGTGCAAGTTCTGGAAGGTGAAGCTGTGGGATCCAGTCTGAGAGAACAGAGTGTATAAGAGAAAATGGGGAAGGGGGATCACTTAAACTTCAGTGGTCAAGTGACATGACCTGATTTTTTTCTCAGAAGATCTCTGTGGTTGTTCCAGGAGCCAAGGCCAGTTTGGGGCATAGGGGAGGTGGAGACTTCTGAAAAATGGCCACTGCCTTTCCATGCCTGTCCTTCCATCTTGGTGCCTATGCCTTCCATCCTGTGGCCTGGAAGGGCTAGTTACCCCTTAGGGTTACCTGCCCCTGGCACCAGGCAAGGACAATCCTTCTGGGGGTGGGGAAAGTCACAGGGTGAGAAAGAACACACTCAGGAACCGGAAGGCCCAATCCCAGGGAAAGTACATAGTCTGGGACAGGGCACCGAAAAGTCTGCCAGCCCTGCCTCCTAAGAAAGGCAATGCAAGCAAGTGTGACCTTAGGCAAGTCAATTTTCCTTTCTAGATCACTGCTTGCCTCTTATTAATTTCTGTCTTGGCCTAGAATAACAGCTACCTTTTCTGAGCATTTACTGGGCACCAGCTCTATAATAAAGTGCTTCCTGTATACTCCTGCCAATTAACCCGATAGTCCTGTAATAGTGGTATGTTAACTACTCTGTTTTACAGAAGAGGAGACTGAGGCTGAGAGAAGTTAAAGACGTACCCAAACCTGTCAGTGGGTGTGGATGCCGCTGGGGTGCAGGGGCTAATGGGCTAGGGGTACGGTGGACAGGCAGGTGGGGGGTAATTACCTCCATGGTGGGTGCTGCTGGCCGGCTGCCCCTGCAGGTGACTGGCGTCCGCCAGGAGACTTGGAGTCGTGCAGCGGTTCTTGCCGGGGCCTGGGGGCCGGTCCCCTGAGGGGCTGGGGCCCAGGCCCCTATCTGAGGAGCTGGAGTCTTCCTGCTCACTCGGCTCAAACTCTGGGATCTGGAACATGCTCTGGGCTGTGCGAACAAAATGGTAGGTAAACAGGGTACAGTTGGGGGAAGCGGCGGTGGTTGGAGACAGAAGCAGATGCCCCTGGTTCCCTCTCCCACCCTAGCGTCCCCAAGCACGGCAGGCCTCCAAGGCCCTCATCTGTCCGCTGAGTCTGGCCTGGCCAGGAACTCAGGTTGTCCACCCAGGACCTAAATTTCCCCTTAAAGCCTTTGTGCTATAGGGCAGACCCAGGCCCCGGCCCGCCCCGGCCCGGCCCGCCCTGCCCTGCCCTGCCCTGCCCTGCCCGTGGCGACGGCAGCCAGGTCTCACCCCAAGCCCGATCTCGAGGCCCCTGACCCGGGTCCGCCGCCTCCCTCTGGTACTGAGGGCGCCCAGCCCTAGTTACCTGAGCAACGGGAACTGTCACAGATCCAGCCCAATCAGCTCTCGAAATGTCACTCGGGTTGGCCTGAAGGCGGGGCCACCCCAGGCCTGGTTCCACCCCCACCACCCAACCTGCTCCGCGCCCACCGCCTTCCTCTTCTGTTCCTTCCTAGTCTAATGCTCGCCTCTCGGCTTCCTCAAGCCTTGGGCATATGTGGGGGCAGGTGAGGATTTCTCAAGGGTCCCCATTTAAAACCTGGAGGTTCGCTTGTTCTGTCAAGACCTTCAGCCGCTCTGTGCCTTAGTTTCCTCCCATGTAAAATGGGGGTTTATGACACCTCCCTTGGGAGCCAGTGAAAACTTGTAAAAGGAGTGGTGGTTACTGTGAGCAAGCACTTTGCAGAGCCACAACTGAAGCTCAGCCGTCGGATACAATTATTGTTGCTGCTGCTACTACTCCCGGACTGGGTGACCGGGTCGGGAAGTCCAGCTCCCTCCTCCTCCTCCCCTGCGTGGAGGCTTTGCGTCGCCTGCATCAGGGACATCTCCCCGCGCCATCTCGGGGACGCTGGAGATAAGAGAGGCCTCCTCCCTGGTGTAGGATGACTGCCTGGGCGCGGGGAAGGAACAGGTGTCCTTGTGAGGGTGGACCGTAGGACTCGCGGGGCTTTGCGCTCTTCGGTGCGGCGCTCAGGTGAGCGGGAACCGGGGAGGACGCACTTAGGGATTCGAGGCCCGGGGATTAAGGCCCAGGGGGCGGGGCCCGGAAGCCATCTTGGCTATGGGCGGAAGTTTCCCTCAGAGGCCGATGAGGGAAAATTGTTGCCGCCCCCAGCGGGGCGACACGATCCCGATTCTGGGATGCGGAAGAGAAGTGTAGTAACTGTCGGCCTCTTGAACAGGCGTTGGCCAGTGGCCCCGGGCACAGCACCCCCTAGAGCTGGCTGGCTGCGGCACAGCCTCCGCAAGTCGGCCACTCGCCGCCTCCCGTAACCCCAGGTGCCCGCCGGCGGCGCAGCTCCCGCCAATTCTGAAACAGCGCCACGCCGGACGCAGCGTTGGGCTGCAGAGTAGGGTCGGTCCCTGCGCAATTTGCGTAGCGAACCGCGCCCGCGCATGCGCAGGAGGGGGCGGAGCCGCGGGAGCCGCGGAGCCGGATTCCCGGGTCCGGGGGACCGGAGCCGGCTCCCCACCTGCGGCCTGAGGACCAGGCATCGGCCTCCTCCCGCTCCTTGCGGCTGAGAGTGGACGGGGTTGGGGTAGGGTCGGGTCGGCGTCCACAAACCCGAGGACAGAAGGCTGACGCCCCCATCCGGATTATTGGAGGGGAGAGAGCGCCCCCTCCCCGCTTGAGGAGGGGGAGAGCGGGGCGTTGGGCGCCCCCTGTTGCGGCCGCTGCCCTAAGCCGACGGGCATCGGCCGGCTCTCCCCCTCCTGCCAGGACGACACTAGCGACCAAAGCCAGAGATTCCTCTCCTTTGGCCTCTGCATCCTCCCACCCCCGGCTCTGGGGTGGGCCCAGAGAGGAAACACCCTCTAACCCCTACCCCTTCTGCCTGTGAGAGAAAAGACTGCCCTTCCATTCCCTCGAGTGATAGCCCCGAGGCCTAGGCTGCCTGTGCTCCCCAAGGACAAGGGTCTTTGTCGAGGAGGAGGGGCCTGGCAGCCACAACTTCTTTCCTCCCGAGCTCCCCATCTCTGTCTCTGCACTGTATAATTCCCATCCCTCTATTTCGCTGGCTCCCTTCTAGCCCCTCCATCTCTATCTCCGGGATTCAGGCCTCCCTTTCTGACATGGAGAGTAACCTATCTGGCTTGGTGCCTGCTGCTGGGCTGGTGCCTGCTCTGCCACCCGCGGTGACCCTAGGCCTGACGGCTGCCTACACCACTCTGTATGCCCTGCTCTTCTTCTCCGTCTATGCCCAGCTTTGGCTGGTGCTCCTGTATGGGCACAAGCGTCTCAGCTATCAGACGGTGTTCCTTGCACTCTGTCTGCTCTGGGCCGCCTTGCGTACCACCCTCTTCTCCTTCTACTTCCGAGATACTCCTCGAGCCAACCGTCTGGGGCCCTTGCCCTTTTGGCTTCTCTACTGCTGCCCTGTCTGCCTGCAGTTCTTCACCCTGACGCTTATGAACCTCTACTTTGCCCAGGTAACCATGGTAATGGGTAGGGGGTGTGGGTGGCAAGCTCCAAAGATCCAAAGGAGTGATGGGCATCTCTGCTCCTAGGTGGTGTTCAAGGCTAAAGCAAAGCGTCGGCCAGAGATGAGTCGAGGCTTGTAAGTACTCGAGACACTGGTGGGCTCAGTCCCCAGGTCAGGGGCAGGGAACAGCCCTGTGTAGATCCCTTCCTGCCTCAGGGCTGAAGCAAGGACTACCCAGGGAGTATCTGTGGAAAAGCTTGGAAAAGTTAAAGCACTGGGTACAGATGGCTCAGCAGAGGCGTTACATATATGAAGGGCAACAATAATAGAAGCATTCGTGATAATATGAAGGGAGAGGGCACCAATGTCACCATGATGGAGAAAGAGCTGGAGGCTCCAGCCATGGAAGCACCAAAGCCAAACTGCACTTCTTGGTGACCTTGGGGAGCGATACTCTTGTCATTTACACAGTGTCGTATAGTTTATAAACAGCTTTCACAAACATCTTTCATTTTTACAATTTACTTGAGGGACTTATTCGCACTTGGGAGGTGAAGAAACTGAGGTCCAGAAAGGTAAAGCAACAGTCACAGAGCTGGCAGGAATAAGAGCCAGGGCCAAAACCCAGATTTCTGACTCCCAATCTGGTACTCTTTCTGAGGTACTGCAGCTGTCATTCACCTTCTGACCTTTTGGCCCTCAATTTCCCCATCTGTAAGACTAGAGAAACAGGGTTCCCACTGGATGATTTCAGTTCTGATTGATATGGGTCTCCTGGGGGAGGTAGGGTAGTTGGCAGTCAGTGGTCTGGGGCTGACTTTGCTGTGGGCTACAGGCTGGCTGTCCGAGGGGCCTTTGTGGGGGCCTCGCTGCTCTTTCTGCTGGTGAATGTCCTGTGTGCTGTGCTCTCCCGCCGGCGCCGGGCACAGCCCTGGGCCCTCTTGCTGGTTCGAGTCCTGGTGAGCGATTCCCTCTTCGTCATCTGTGCACTCTCTCTTGCTGCCTGCCTCTGCCTTGTTGCCCGGAGGGCTCCTTCCACTAGCATCTACTTGGAAGCCAAGGTAGGGCCACAAGCCCTGATGCCCAGATGTCCTTTGGGATATTTGGGTATTGGTCTTCAGGGTATAGAGGAAGCTGAAAGTCTTCTTTCCCTGAGGATACTCTATTGTCATCTGTGCCAGGGGACCAGTGTATGCCAGGCAGCTGCAATGGGTGGTGCCATTGTCCTGCTTTATGCCAGCCGGGCCTGCTACAACCTGGCAGCCCTGGCCTTGGCCACTCGGAGCCGGCTGGATGCCTTCGATTACGACTGGTACAATGTATCTGACCAGGTGGGCATTTGGCAAGTCTCCCACCTTCTTAGTAGTCATGACGCCTGGCCCCCAGCTGGCCTGGGTGGCCCTCTCCCCATCCAGGTGCCCCATTAGCATGACTGCAGACTGGCACAAGCCCTTGCCTTCTCACAGGCGGACCTCGTAAATGACCTGGGAAACAAAGGTTACCTGGTGTTCGGCCTCATCCTCTTCGTATGGGAACTGCTGCCTACCACCCTGCTGGTGGGCTTCTTCCGGGTGCACCGGCCTCCACAGGACCTGGTGAGGGCCTCCAGCCTCCTCTGCAGGGGCAGAGGAGAGGTCTGGACACTGGGAATCCTGGCTGGGGTCTAGACTGTGGGATGCCAGTGGAGGGCAGGAGAAAGCACCGATGGCAGCTTCTCCCCCCAGAGCACCAGCCGCATCCTCAATGGGCAGGTCTTTGGCTCCCGTTCCTACTTCTTTGACCGGGCCGGGCACTGTGAGGACGAGGGCTGCTCCTGGGAGCACAGCCGGGGCGAGAGCACCAGGTAGGAGCCCTAGCCCTGCCTCAGGACCCCTGGGCCCCTGCCTGGCTCCATTGAGCTATGGGGACCAAGAGCCAGGTCTTGCCCTCACCTCCTACATGGCCTTTGTTTCCCCATCTTTACTAGGTAAGGTGAGGTCTCCTCTGAGTTCCTAGTGCTAAAGACCCCACCTCTTGCCCAGGATGTCCAGGTCATAGGGGTTCTAAGCCTCTTTTCCTCCCCTAAATCTTGGGACTGTGACTTAGGTCACTGCCCTGGGACTGACTCTGTCTCTCTGCCTGCAGTATGTCAGGCAGCCTAGGCTCTGGCAGCTGGTATGGTGCCATCGGGCGTGAGCCAGGCTGGTGTGAGGGCAGCCAGACGAGGACCACTCCTCTGCTCTTCTCCCAGGTGCCAGGACCAGGCGGCCACCACCACAGCCTCTACTCTACCCCACAGACGTGATTCCCCAACTTTTCCTTTGAATACCCATACCCTAGGCCCCCTCGCCCCAGGCCACTGTGCCAAGTTCATCTGCTGCTTCTTGCCCAGGTCCTGGGGACGTGGCCACCCCCTCCTCTGGCTGGCTCTTTGCTGCTCCTGTCTTAGTGAGCTTACGCCATCCCCCCCTAGGATGGGGGGCATGGCCCTGGCCACCAGATACCCACAGCACCCTGGCATGACCTGCCACCTCTGCTTCCACACTGGAGCCAGCTACCTCTCCTGTGCCTGTCACTCAATAAACAGTGTCTGCGCCCTGTGTCTAGTCACTTGTCTGCTGGTCATGTGCTTTGTGTTCCCTTCCTCTTTGTCTGTTTAGCCTAAGGCTGATCAAACACTGGCCCTTGAAGTGGCTGCTGGGCTGGGCAGGAGCCAACTTACCCCCATGAAAGCTGGTGAGCCAAGAGAGGGAGGGCCTGCACTCTGCCATGGAAGGGAGACCACACAGGCCTTTGTTCTCAAAGCTCTCCTGTCCCGGTATAATCCCATTCATTCTGGACCCTTCCCCACTCCAACAAGTTCTACTCTGTCCTCAAGACCTGCTTCATACGTCACCTTGGGGAGACCACCACCTTCTAGTAAGGGAACTGTGGCCCTTCTCCTGGGTCCCACAGTTCTGTGGTTAGGTGGCTATTATGAATCTTAACCCCAATGGACTAGGCTTTCTGGAGGCCCCAGTTCCCTGTCACCACCCTGACCTGGTCTCCAGGTGCCAGGAGTTAGTCCAGGGCATGCAACGGGGTTGTAGCTGTGTCTGATTAGTCACCATCTTCCTACCAGGGTGTGGTTTGCCCAGGTGAGCAGATGGCCCCCACACTGTGTCTGCTTGATGGTCTGAGTAGGAGGGGGTCCTTTCTCCAGCTGCCTCCAATAGCACTGTCACTGCCTTTGGTCCCCACAACGCTGGGAGTTGTGGCTGGGAGTTGTATTTTAGATGGTTTGTCTCCTACCCACATAACCTGGCTGTCCCAGCTCCTCAGAGTTCCCTGGTCTTAGTACTGGGTCCATCTTCAAACCTTTCAAGATGGGATCATCTTGAGCACCAAGCCCATGGGGCCTCTACAGAAAGCATCTGAAACTCAGAAAATCAGCTTGAAACTGGACTCTCATTTTTTGTTGAAAGGAAAATTGCTTGCATTTGTAGGACACTGTATTGTGCATGCCAGACTCTGTTTTGAACATTTATAAACACTGACCTCTTTAATGCTCAGAACAGCACCCTGAAGTGATGATTAATCATCCCTTTTCTGTTAGTGGGAACAGGGAGACGCCAGAGAATCTGGTAACCTGTCCAGGTCCTCTAATGGAAGGGATAGTCAGGCTTAAAAGGACCCACAATGAGGGCAGAGGACCCCAGGAGGCAAGAGAGTCTTTGGAGAGATCAGAGGTTGTAAAGAAGTGGGTGAGAGCAGGAAAGGGTGGGTTCAGGACCCAGCAGGGCTTTGGCTGTTGGGCAATGGGGGAGAGAGTGCTGACTCTAGTTCCACAGTGGGATTGGCAGGAAACTCCCACCTAGCCCCCCAGGGGCTGGTTCCTAGTCTAGAGGTGAGAACCAAAGGCTGGGAATATGGGAGTGGGGGCATGAGGTACACCAGCAATGACTTCCCAGAGCTGGGTTCCAACCCCATCAGCCAAGTCCAGGTGGCCTCTGGGAGATCCTCCTAGCTCTTTTCCCCAGGGTAGAGTGCTGAACCCAAGGACCAGGCTGATTCAGTATGGGCCCAGAAGATGTGAGATTAGTGTGGTGCCTGTTGGAAGAGATGGGCTCTCTGATACCCAGGTCGGACCATGCCGCTGGCCGCTTCTGGGCTACAGCCCGAGACTAGGAGGTTGCACTCAGCTGCAACCCCTTTCTGGCTTCTCAGCCGCCCACCGCCCCGGGCCAGCCACGACTGGGGAGCCCGGTGGCCGCAGGTAGAGGGTTTGAGGGTGGCGCCTGAGGCGAGGGCGCAGAACCGAAGCAGGCGCGGCGACGGGGGGGTTAAACGCGGGAGGAGGGGGGCTCCTGGTGGCGGGAGGCGGGGGGGGGGTCCCAGCCCCGGCGGCCGCCCGCTCCGCCCCTGCCGCCTCCGCGGCCCAGCCGCCACCGGCGAGGCCGCGCGGGAGCCGGGGCTGCAGCCGCTGCCGCAGCGGGGCCGACAGTAAGTACAGGGCGGGTGTGGACGGGGGCAGGAATCCGGGGCAGGGGGCCTGAGGGGCAACTGGACCAGCCGGGAGCCCACCTCCCGCGCGTGGGCGCCTCGGGGAGTGGTGCCACCGAGCGTCCTGCCGCCCGTCACGCTCCGAGGCGTCGGCGTGAGGACGCGGGGGAGGCGGCGGGCGCAGCAGCCCTATGGTTTGGCGTGTGCACGGCCGGCACGCCCATGGGGGTCGGATGCTGGGAGCGTGTGGGAGCGTGTGGGAGCGTGCGGGTGCAGCGTGAGCCGGCAGCCTGCGCTGCGCGGCCGGCTGGGGCCGCAGGGTGGAGCGTGGGTGCGCGGGTCTCGGTGCCCCGCGAGAAGGCGGCGCGTGTCACGGCGTGTGGGCGCGTGGGTGCCGCCGCCCGGTGTTTCAGGGACCGATAGCTGTCACTGTTCCGGGCCTTGCCGACCCCTGTCCCACTCCTCCAAATCTGGAGTTCTCCCTCCCTCCGGTCATCGCCTTGAGCAGCGCCCAGGACCCACCCCTGGGTTCCTCGAAAGCACGGCGGGGCGCGGGGAGACCTTGGAGGCGTTGCGTTCTACCTGTCGCGACTAGCCGTGAGCACAGAGAGGCGAGAGGGGAAGGAGAAGCCGCGAGAATACTGCAGCAGCTGCAACCGGGCAGCTGGCGAGCTGGGACCCGCCATCCCGCGTCCCCGCCCTATGTGTTCCGGCCTCTCTTCCCGTTGCGCGCCTCCGCGCCCTCTCGGCACCCGCGGCCCCCTCCTTGAAGGCCGGATCCCCAAGTCTTCTCCAGGCCCCCCACGCTTCCTCGCCGCCTTGCTTCTCCCTAAGCGAGCCCAGTCTCTCTCTCGCTCTCGCCCTCCCACTCGCCTTCCTTTCCCTTCCGGGTGCCCTCTTCTCACACCCGAGTCCCGACAGGTGCTGGGGGCCGGGCAGTAGAGGTAAGGGGGAGGCCCCAGGTGGGGAAGCTGGGTGTGACCTGCTACCACGTGTCCGGTCAGAGGGCTATGCCGGGCATCTGTGGAAAGCAGGGCTGGGGCACCAGGGATCTTTGGGTGTGTAGGGGATTGAAGAGGAGGGTGTGGGTGTCATCTTCTTGACCTCCACATCCCTGGTTCTGCCCACAGTGACCACAGCTCCCCAGGAGGCTCCCACCCAGCCTCTCCAGGCCAGCAGTGGAGTTGACCTGGCCCCTAGCCGCGCCATGCGCAGCACCACGCTCCTAGCCCTATTGGCACTGGTCTTGCTCTACTTGGTGTCCGGTGCCCTGGTGTTCCAGGCTCTGGAGCAGCCCCAGGAGCAGCAGGCCCAGAGGGAGCTGGGGGAGGCCCGAGAGAGGTTCCTGAAAGCCCATCCATGTGTGAGCGACCAGGAGCTGGGGCTCTTCATCCAGGTGCGTGGGTGGGCCAGAGCCCCTTAAGAAGTCACTGGTGACCCCCCTGGCACTAGCTGCATGTCAGTGAGGCCCTGTGCTGGGGTGCTGCTTTCTCACCAGGACCCCTGATGGACAGGGTGTAGTTGGATGCTGTGGGTAGAGGCTAGGATCCATGTTTCTGTATTTTCAATGTGACAGCCATGGGGTCATTTGCTTTCCTTGCAGGATTCTGGGGCAGGGGGCCCGGTGTGTTCCTAGAGTGTCTCCTTCAATGTGTAATGGTGGGTAAATGAAGGAAAAATGAATGAATGGCTGGGGCACACGGGATATGTTACATTTGCACAGGTCTAATTCACAGGCATAGCTGGCCAGATTAAATTTGGGATGCCCAGTTAACTGTGGTTTGAGCCAAATCACAAATGCCTTTTTTTTTTTTAATTTATTGTTAGGGATTCATTCAGGGCACAAGAAACCAGGTTTCACTGATTGCACACAAATGCCTTTTTAATTTAAGTATGTCCTCTGCAATACTTTTATTTGATAAATCTGGTAACCCTGTCTATACTTGTTCTTATATTTTTGTGGCATCACAATGGCTTAGAAAAACTCAAGAACACTGTGAAGATTCCCTCTCTCCCCTAGAAAATTGTGCATATAAACATGTACAGATGATTTGGGGGGATTCCAGGATCCCTAAAGCCCATCCATGCCCCCATAGATGCCAAACTGGGCACCCCTTCCAGTACATCATAAGCTTACCTTGCAGAGGTAGCTCCCCTCCCCTCTCCTCCCTTCTCCTTTCCTTCCCTTCCCTTCCCTTCCCTAGGGCCGGTCCAAGATGCTGTAGTCAGGCTTTCCTGAAGCACTTTTGTTCAGCTCCCATCTAGTGACTGCAGAGAGTGCTCGGTTTTGGCCTTCTGGGAAGCAATTGAGAGAGTACTTTTGTTGCAGTCTCTGATTTGGAAGTCACTGTCATACAAGAAAAAAACAAGATTTAACGTTAATAAATTAATGTTTTTTACTTGATTGAAGAGTACCCCTTGTTCCCTGACTGTTCTTTGTGGAGGGAGGGGTGGGGCCAAGTCACTGGTCACCCAACATTGTCTCTGATACTTCCACAGTGTTGGAGGAGGCTCAGAGAGGCCTGGGCGGAGAGTGTGTCTGGCTAGACCACATGTCAGAAGAGGGAGGGAATCTGACCTATTTTATCTTCACGATGGAATAGCTTTTTTCCTGGACAAGAAAAAAATAAGAAAAGGAGGGACAGGACCCAGAAGGATAGGTGATAGCTGCTTTATTGCTCTTCCACAGTAAGGTTCACTCCCTGAATGAGTTGTGCATCAGTTGTGCACCTACTGTGTACTCAGTGCTATAGTGTTATATGCCATGGGATGGGAATGTTGGAGTGCAGCACATAGTTGCAGACTCTTTCCTGGAGAATGTCACCTTTATATGAGGGGACAGATCCATGGACAGACAGATCATTGCAAGAGGCGGTGGAAAGGAAGCTTTCCTTCCTTTTCCACTAAGCACCTATTTTGTGCTGGGCTAGGGATTGGGGCCAAGGAGGGAGATGCCAGGGGCTTTAGGGAAGAGCTGGTAATTGAAATGAGCCAGGTGAGAGGGGAGTGTAGAGATGGGGGCGAGAGATGCCCATGCAAAGGAACAGCATGGGCAAATGCATGGAAAGCTCTGGAGAGTTCTGCAGAACCTGGACTTAGCAGGAGCCTAGTCATTTGAAGCAAAAATTAGAACACATAGGATGACAAAGGACTTTTTCCCCTAAGTAGAGAATTTATTGGAAAAAGTGTTGCAAAATACAAATTAAACCACTTTTAATCAGATATTCCACTTCTTTCCCGTATTAAAAATTATTACAGGAAATGGAACTGACACAGAAAATCTGAGGGGAAGATTGTTGTAAGCTGGGAATCCCAGCAGAAGACTGGGGAAAGGGAGGTTGGGATCAATTTGGAAAAGGGATTGAATGCTGGGCTGAGGAGTTCAGCGTCTTCTGTAGACAGCAGGGAACAGGGAGTAGTCACTATAGGAAGATTAATTTGGAATGGGTTCTGCTAATAAAGTATAGTCAGGAGGAAAGAGGTGGCTTATGATATTCCCACAGACTTGGCCTTGTTCTCTGTGCTCCTGGGGGAATAGCCCCTCTGACCTCCTGTTACCTCGGGTAAAGTACTCTCAAAACACAGACCCTAGTCAGCCTACTTGGAAGGCTGAGACAGGAGATCACTTGAGCCCAGGACTTTGAATCCATCCTGGGCAGCATTGGGAGACCCCATCTCTACAAAAAAATAAGAAAAATTAGCTGGGCATGGTGGTGTGCACCTGTAGTCCCAGCTATTCACAAGACTGAGGTAGGAAGATTGTTTGAGTCCAGGAATTTGAGGTTGCAGTGAGCTATGATGCTGCTGCACTACAGCCTGGGTGACAGGGCAAGACCCTGTTTCTAAAAGAAAATGTCGGCGCCTGTAGCTCAGTGGTTAGGGCACCAGCCACATACACAGAGGCTGGAGGGTTTGAACCCAGCCTGGGCCTGCTAAACAACAACTGCAACAACAACAACAAAAAAGCTGGTAGAGACTGAGGCACTCTACCGAGGGTGACATAGTGAAACTGTCTCAAAAAAATGAATAAAAACAAAATAAATAAATAAAATCAGACTCTGCCATTGAGGGACCTATAGGCTGGCTAGAGAAACAGATACATGGACATTTCATCCATTTAATAATACTAACCACATAATATAAGCACAGGATTTGGCTTGGACTTCTTTGGGGCAGGGTGTGTGTATGTGTGTGTGTACCTTCTATAGTTGGATGCTAAATTTGATGGTCTACAAACCTTGGAGGGAAAGGCCCTAACTTTCATTAGATTTTCTTCTTCTTTTTTTTTTTTTTTTAAGAGAGAGCCTCACTTTGTCACCCTTGGTAGAGCGCTGTGGCATCACAGCTCACAGCAACCTCTAGCTCTTGGGCTTAGGCAATTCTCTTGCCTCAGCCTCCTGAGTAGTTGGGACTACAGGCGCCTGCCACAATGCCTGGCTATTTTTTTGTTGCAGTTTGGCTGGGGCTGGGTTCAAACCCGCCACCTGCAGTGTATGAGGCCGGCGCCCTATTCACTAAGCCACAGGCGCTGCCCTTTCACTAGATTTTTCTAAGGCAAAGGATTCAAACTCGACTTCCACAAGGGCAATGAGAGTGGTGGGGTCTGTGAAAATCACGGGGCATGGTCACTGGGTGGAAACTTATTTAACAGACACACAGTGCTTACTTTGTTGCAAATGGTTTAACTCTTCACAACGAATCTATGAGGTAGGTGCTATTACCATCACCCACACCTGATATAGAAACTGAGGCAGAGAGAATTAACTTGCCCAAGGTCACATAGAACCAAAATTTGAACCCAGGCAGTCTGGTCCCAGAATCTGTGCTCATGGTCACTGTACAATTGGAAATCTGTTATCTGAAATTAGGGGGCAGATAATTCAAATCTTTCTAAAACATCATAGAGGTCAAGCATGCTTGCCTGCAGGTGGATTAGGCCAGCCAATTTGCATCCTCTGTTGTAAGGGACTATCTCCTGGGAGACAGAGGAAAGGGGTGAGCTGAGGGGTAGGGAAGGGACCACCCTACAGACTAAGGGACAGGGTGTTGACCAGGACAGGAGGGAAGAACTGAGATTCCTCCTTCTGCACTTTGTCCTGCAGGAAGTGGCTGATGCCCTGGGAGGGGGTGCGAACCCAGAAACCAACTCGACCAGTAACAGCAGCCACTCAGCTTGGGACCTGGGCAGCGCCTTCTTATTCTCAGGGACCATCATCACCACCATCGGTGGGGGAGGGTATGGGGCATGTGGAGGGTGGCAAGGGGCAAGGAGCTTCCTCAAGGGGGCAGGTGCAGGGAGAGGTAGGGGGTACCAGGTGGCCCCTAGATTTCCTGCATCATCCCTCTGCCCAGGCTATGGCAATGTGGCCCTGCGTACAGATGCTGGGCGCCTCTTCTGCATCTTTTATGCACTGGTGGGGATCCCGCTGTTTGGGATCTTGCTGGCAGGGGTTGGGGACCGGCTGGGCTCCTCCCTGCGTCGCGGCATCGGTCACATCGAAGCCATCTTCCTGGTGAGCTGCTCCATGCCCTACACACTTTTGTGCTGGGCTCTGGATACCCTTCTTTATGTCCCTGGCACTTGAGTGCCTATCCCCAGACCACATGAGCCCCTCTTGTAGGTTCCTGGGGGGTGGGAGTGGACAGTATGGGGGTGGAAGGTGTTGGTGTCTCCTCGGTCCTGCCTACCTATTGCCCTCCCCACAGAAGTGGCATGTGCCACCTGAGCTGGTGCGAGTGCTATCAGCGATGCTCTTCCTGTTGATTGGCTGCCTGCTCTTTGTCCTCACGCCCACATTCGTGTTCTGCTATATGGAGAACTGGAGCAAACTGGAGGCTATCTACTTTGTGATAGTGACGCTCACCACAGTGGGCTTCGGCGACTATGTGGCTGGTGAGGTTGCCTTTCTTGCGCTGCGCTTCCCTATCTACATTCCTTATTTGGTCCAGGTGTTCCATATTCTTGCCTCTCTTTCAAATTCCATGTGGCCTTTGTGCACTTAGATGCGATTGCTTCACTACCTATGTCCACTATTACATCCTTGCATGAATACATCTCATGCACTTAGATTCTTGCATGCCTGCATCTCATGCGTGCTCACATATATATAAGTGCACCTCTCAATGTGCCACATTCTTGTTCGTGAGCACCCCTCTTGCATGCTCTTATCTTGCACATCTTCAACTCACTCGTGCACACTCATCCGCCAGCATTTGGACATTCTAGGATCTGGGGAGGGCAGGTCCTTTCAGTGAGCTGGGAAAGATAGTGAAACAGTGACTCACAGGCTTGCCCCTCACATTCTTTCCACCTTTCTTCGTGGTATCCCAGGCGCTGATCCCAAGCAGGACTTTCCAGCCTACCAGCCGCTGGTGTGGTTCTGGATCCTGCTTGGCCTGGCCTACTTTGCCTCGGTGCTCACCACCATTGGGAACTGGCTTCGAGTAGTGTCCCGCCGCACTAGGGCAGAGGTATGTGCCCCTGAGTTGGCCACATGCATGCACTGTGGCACTAATGCCCTATATCCTAGCAGCTAGTTGACCAGCTAGTCTCCCTTCTAAGAGTGTGGGCTCCTTGAGGCAGGTACTGAGTGAGTCCCCCAGGGAGCAACAGAGGGGTAAGCTCAGATAGGTTTGAGATGACTCCACCACCTCTGCCGTCATGGATTGCCAGATTTAGCAAATAGCAAATTACAAAGCTAGGCTGGGTGTGGTGGCTCAGGCATGTAATCCCAGCACTCTGGGAAGCTGAGATGGGTGGACTGCTTGAGCTCAGGAGTTGAGACCAGCCTAAGCAAGAGCAAGACCCCATCGCTACTAAAAATAGAAAAAATATAGTGGCGTGGCGTGGGGTGGGCGCCTTTAGGTTCGGTTAGTCATAAGGATCACTTGAGCCCGTGTCTGAGATTGCTGTGAGCTACGATGATACCACACACTCAATCCCAGAGTGGCAAGCAACAATCTCAGGGCGACAGAGTGAGACTGTGTCTCAAAACAAAAAACAAAAAATCAAAAAACCCGCCCCTGTTGAGAAGCTGGACAAACGTGCAAAGGTGTTGGAGCACGCACCAGAGGGAGAGCTAAAATAAAACTGGGGATTTCTAGAAAGGACCCGGGAGAAAGGGGCAATTTGGTGCGGACAGGAGAGAGCCTGCCACAGGGTTAGGAGCCCTACCATTTCCCATGGCTGAGGCTGGAAGCCACACCGAAAACAGCTGACACCTGGCTGGTGCAGGGGCAGGTTCCCGGGGCTGCGGAGGCAGTCAGGTCGAGGGCTGCCTTTCTTCCCTGCGCAGATGGGCGGCCTCACCGCGCAGGCTGCCAGCTGGACCGGCACGGTGACCGCGCGAGTGACCCAGAGAGCCGGGCCCACCGCACCGCCTCCAGAGAAGGAGCGGCCACTCCTGCCACCTCCGCCCTGTCCAGAGCAGCCGGTCGGCAGGCCCCGACCCCCTACGCCCCCAGAGAAGCCAGAGCCACCTTCCTCGCCCACTGCCTCGGCCCTGGATTACCCCAGCGAGAACCTTGCTTTCATCGACGAGTCCTCTGACACGCAGAGCGAGCGCGGCTGCGCGCTGCCCCATGTGCCGCGGGGTCGCCGCCGCCCCAACCCCTCCAGGAAGCCAGCGCGGCCCCGAGGCCCCGGGCGCCCCCGGGAAAAGGGCGTGCCCGTGTAGGGTCAGGATCCTACCCGGGCCCCTCAAAGGGCTTGTTCCTCCTTTCTCCCCGGCATGCTTGCCTTGTCTGACCAAAGAGCCCTCTGTCGACGTGACGGAAACCTGGGGAGCAGGCTATAGGTTGTCTCTCTGTCCCGCCCCCGCCCATACCCTCACTTCCACCGATTTCCAGACCCCTCAAGGGTTTCCCTCTCGCCGCCCAGGCGGGACCTGTCCCTCACTACACCTCACGACTGTGCCTCAAAACCTGCACCAATAAACGAATACAGTCTGCACCGCTGCGGCGTAAGCGCGAGTGGGTGTGGGAGTGCTTTCCTCGGGCCAACGCGGGGGCACGCCGAGGGTCCCTGGGTACCCACGTTGACCAAGTCATGGCCCTCTCGGCTATACTCAGGCCCCCAGCCTCTCAGCCTGGAGGCGTCTGGGTAGGGTCTGGCGTCAGAATCCGTGCACACAAATTGGGGGCTAGGACAGAGGGCAGAGGGGTGGGGGTGGGAGAATGGCTTCAAGTGAGGAGGACTGTAGTTTGAGCTCTCCCGGCGTGAGAAAGCGCTATTCGTAGAATCGTTCGGGCGATCTTGCCCCTCCCCCACCCCGCCCCGAGCGTTGACCCCGCCCCAACTCCTGGCCCCTCAGTCTACGGAGACTGGGTCGGTTGAGGGCAGAACTATGGAGGATGAGCCTAGCAAAGTAAGAACTCTTCCAAGGCCCCCCTACCTTCAGCCCCGTACTCATCCTAGGTTCCTTCTGGACCCCGGTGTTAACTTTCCAAGCCTTGGTTTCATGCAGTTCCCACTCGGGTCTGGCTCAGGACTCCACCCCCAACCTGCTTTTCCTTCCCGCTCCAGCTCCCCGCGACCCTTGGCTTCCCTCGTTGTATGTGGCTCATAGGTGTTGCCCGAGTCTTCGGACGACCGTGGCTCAGGCGAGGTGAACCCGAACGACATTCGGAATCTGTGGACCACTGCCGAGCTGTCGGAGTCAGAGCTGAACATGCCGCTGTCGGAGGTCTGCGAGAACTTCGACGAAAAGACCAGCAGCGCGGACAAGAGTCGGTGGTACAGCCAGAACGGCCACTGGGAGGATGATGAAGAGGACAAGGGCACGAGCAAGCCAGAGAGTCCGGACGAGGAAGCCTGGGTGGAGGTGGAACTGGACCAAGTCAGCACCACGGCGCCCCAATTAGGGAAGAGGCGAGAGTCAGAAGATTCCAAGAGCCAGACAGGTTAGTGTGGCCTCCCTGGGCCGTGGATGCCCACAGGGCAGGGGGCTGGCCAGGGCCTCACTTTTTTTTTCTTTGAGACAGTCTCATTCTGACACCCTGGGTAGAGTGCAGTGGAGTCATTATAGCTCACTGTACCTCAAACTTTTGGGCTTAAGCAATCCTTTTGTCTCAGCCTCCCAAGTAGCTGGAACTACAAGCGTAAGCCACCACACCCAGCTAGGGTCTCACTTTCCGTTGCTATAAAATGGGGGGAAGCTGATGGGATCCAAGTTTCTAGGATTGTCTCGGACAAACACCAGCGCGAATCTTTCACGCTTTCAATCAACCAGACGTTCTTGGAGCGCCCCCTACTGGGCAGGCGTCATACCAGTTCTTTCAGGCGTGTCGAGTCGCGGGAAGGCAAGCGCGAAAATGCGCAAGGGCGGAGCGGTCATAGAATCATCTGGAGAGTTGACAGGAGGATGTTAATTCCCTGCCTGAGGATTTGGCTTGGTTGAGGAGGTGTCTGTCTTTCATTAAGTCAGTCATGGGTTACAACTTTTAAGCCCCTACTACTTGCTGGGCGCCGTTTGGCATTTGGTCTCTTCCCCTGCCCCTTCATCAGGGGATTGGAATCCATAACAACACAACAATCCCCAGGCACGGGCCTTCCTATGCATTATCACCTTTAAACTTTACACCCTTTGTTTTACTGATGAAGCTTGGAGCTGGAAAGTTTCAGTCATTGGTGTGAAGTCTCACACAGTGGGGAGTCAGACTGGATCCACACAGGACCTGGAACTGGTCTCTGAAGGTCACTCCCTCCCACCAAGTGCCTACCCACTCGGGACACAGCAGTTTGAGGATGACTAATTTCTTTTCTCTTCTTCTCCCAGGAAAGTTTCCCTCAATGTTGTCAGTTCAGACGGTGAGGCACACCCCCCATCAAGCCTACTGGGCAGAGCAGCAGAACAGGGTAGGAGGGGCCTGGGGGGTTTAGTGGCAGAGGGGATAGGCAAGGAGTAAAAGGATGGGGTAGACAGCAAGGTAGAGAGGCAGGTAGGCTGGCTGGGGGTCTTAGGGTGTGCTGCAGGGAGCAGGTGGGACCTTTTAACTGTAGGGAGAGATGGGGTTACTTAAGCCTCTTGTTGCTTCTCCAGCTGCCGCTGCCCTTGATAGAGCTCATGGAGAATGAAGCTCAGGAAATCCTCACCAAAGCTCTCAAAAGTGAGTCCTCCCAAGCTTCCACAAGAGATCCTTAAGCAGGGCTTGAGTCCATGAGATTGGGGTTTCAGGATCCCCTTAGCTTCCACAGTATTTCAAGAGTCCCACAAAAGATAAAAGTTGAAAGGTTCACACAGGAAGACCCTGTGGTGAGGACCTTGGGTGATGAGGAGAGGCCTGGGCTCTAGTCTTAGTGCAGTCTCCCTCTCTAGCCTATGCAGCTTTTTCTTCTTTTTGGAGACAGAGTCTCACATTGTCACCCTCAGTAGCCTGCTGTGGCATCACAGCTCACAGCAACCTCAAATTCTTGGGCTCAAGCGATTTTCTTGATTCTCTTGCTTCAGCCGGAGTAGCTGGGACTACAGGCATCAGCCACAACACCTATTTTTTTTTCTTTTTTTTTGCAGTTTTTGGCCAGCGCCCGGTTTGAATTCGCCACTTCTGGTATATGGGGCTGGAGCCCTACTCCTTGAGCCACAGGTGCTGCCCAACACCTGACTATTTTTTTTTAAATTTATTTATTTTTTATTATTATTATTTTTTGCAGTTTTTGGCTGGGGCTGGGCTTGAACCCACCACCTCCAGCATATGGGGCTGGTGCCCTACTCCTTGAACCACAGGCACCACCCCAACACCTCACTATTTTTAGAGACAGGGTCTCAAACTTGCTCAGGTTGGTCTTGAACCTGTGAGCTCAGGGCAGTCTACCTGCCTCATCTTCCCAAGGGCTAGGATTATAGACATGAGCCACCTAACTGACCTTCTTATTTGACTTTTCTGATACTGTTTATCCACCTGTTCAATGGCATGACAGCCTTTGTATGGCCTTGTCTTCCTTTAGGTGGGGGAGCTGGGAGGAGTCTTTGGGCAGTGGAGAAAGGGCCAGTTGATGGCTTAGAGTGGGTGCTCCTGAAGGTGTCCAAAACCTGCTTCCTACCACTGCCTGCAATATCTTCTCTATCCTTGCCCACATTCACCCTCCACCTTAACAGATCGAAAGTTCCCCAAACTAATACAGAACTGAGGTGCCACCCCAAATCACCTAGAGTTCCTCGAATCACAAATGAGCTGTTGGGGAGGCCTTGCGGGTGCCCACTGCTCTCACCTGAGCTCTGCCCTTCTCCTAGGCTATCGGTCAAGAATCGGAAAGAAGCATTTCCTGACCAAGGAGTTGCAGCGATACATAGAGGGGATCAAAAAACGCCAAAACTTAAGGCAGAACGTCACAATAAACTAAAACCACCACCTCGGGCTCGAGCAGCGGCACTACTCCAGCACCAAGCCCTGCCGGATCCCAGACACAAGCCCGATCCTGTCCGGATGGAATTTGAGCCCTAGTTAATTAAAACAGTGTATATGGCATCCCGCGTGAGGCGCACGCACATGGCTCCGCCTTTTCCTGTGACCTTCATTCGGTCACCGCAGTGACCTTGAGCTTTCTCCGTCCGGGCCCTATAGGCCATACCTTATAGGGACTTGTAATCCAGGGTTTCTTGCATGTTTTAGCTCTGCTTCTCCCACCCGGGGTTCCGCAGGTTGGTGAAGACGTTGGGACTACGGCTCAAGTGCCCGTTTGGTGTTACCTTGGGGGAAGGGGAAGAGGGAAAAGGACAGCACCTCCCCCGCTTGGGAGGCAGTGCTTAGGCTCCGCCCCTCAAGTTTAGGTAGACATTCCAGCCTCTCTGCTCGTCCCGCCCTCTTCATTTCCATATATGTGTTGTCTCCAAGCTCCGCAGCTACGGCCACATAGCGACTTCGTTCACTCTTTTGTTGCAGCTTTTGGGTTACAAAAGAAGACTTCTGACCGCATCCCCTCAACACGCTCTAATTCCGGGCGACCCTCCTCTTCTCTGTCCCCGCCCCCTCGGCGGCTGTGTACGTTTGTGCGCCGCAGAGGCTCCGCGGCTGCGGGGCGGGGCCTTTGAGAAGACCCACCCTCGGGTTTTGCCGACTCCGCCCCAACTGCTCCAGTCACGCAGGCGCCGCCCGCCACACTTGTCTGATTAGCATAGGATCCCGGCCCCGCCCCTGCTTTGCATGCGCACCACCGGCCCCGCCCCCGCTGTCAGCTGGAGGAAGCCGAGTAGGAAGCGGCCGCGATGTCCTTTTGTGTCCTACAAGCAGCCAGCGGCGCCGCCGAGTGAGGGGACGCGGCGCGGTGGGGCGGCGCGGCCCGAGGAGGCGGCGGAGGAGGGGCCGCCCGCGGACCCAGGCTCATCCCGGCACTACGGGCCGCTCGGCCCTCATGCCTGCCCGCCCGCCCTGCCGGAGCCCCAGGTCTGGGGGCGGAGGGGAGCGCCGCTGCGGGGGCCATGTGCGAGTGCCGCAGGGAGGCGGATGGGGAGGCGGGCTCCAGGCGGGGTCCAGCTCTGGGGCCTGTCCAGGTCACGGTCGGGACCCGGTCTAGGACCAGACGGGGTCAGGTTCCAGGCGGGATCGGCCTCCACGTCTTGGTGGGCAGGCCTGGGTCAGGGTCTGGCAGTGGCTGTAGGTCCCGGCCTGGATCACGATTGGGCCTCGAGTCTTGCCCAGGGGCAGGGTTCAGTGGGCACTGGTAGCAATCTTAAGCCCGGGGGGTGTGGGCCGGGGTGGGAGATGGGGCTCTGTCGAGGAAGGGGCTTTGTAGACCACGTGGGGGCGCTCAACGGGACCTTGGGCCACCCTCCTCTCTGGGTCAAAGGTCATTGCACCGGCAAGGGAGAACTTCCTCCTCCTTGGCTCTCCCCATTTACTTCCTGATAACCTGATAGAAGTCCCCCACAGGCCAGGGGCCGGGGCGGGGTTGGGGGGGGAGGCGTAGTAACTTTAGGCAACTTCCCATAGGTGTGCGCAGGTTGGGGGGCGGGGCGCCCCGGGAGGTGTAGGACTCTGCGGTGCAGGCCTGAGTGCCAGGATTTGAAGCTGCAGCTGCTGATGCGGCTGGGATTGGGCATGCTGGGTTAGGAGGCGGGCTGTGTGTCAAGTGTGGCAAGCTCTGAAGGGGTTTTCACGAGTCTGTGCCGGTGTGAAAGTGAGAGTTGAAGTGTGTGATTATGAGCCTTGAATGTGAGTTTGTTTATAGGGTGTGTGCTTCACGAGGAGCTTGTGAGGACAAGTGTGATCAGGAGTGAGGACTGGGGTTTCACAAAGGCCATGTGTGTGAAAGTCCCCAGCAGATCAACATGTATGGACATGTGGGGATACCTGAGCACGCGTATGGGAATATGTGAACATATGTGTGAGGACATCAGGTTCCCTTGGGTCTGTGTGCCTCAGTGTGCTCTCTTGAATGGATAATACCTCCATGAAGGAGGTCCCTGAGGTTCCTCCTAACATCTGCAGGACATTGGGAACTATCCTGTTTTGGCAAGGAATTCCAGGTGGGGTTGAAGGTTGCCTAGGGGCTAAGATTCTCCTGTTCCCCAGCCTGAGTGGGAGTAGGAGCTTTTCAAGCCTCCCTAGGTTCCCAAGTGGAAGAACTACTGTCAGTTACTGGGCTTAGAGGCTCTGGAGACTCTGTTCCCATGGCAACAGCTGGGAGGGCCTTCTTCATGGGCAGCTTTTCCTTGGACTCTGTCCCCCGTTCCACCCCCTTGCTGAGTCTGGAAGCTTGGCCTCAGGCCTAGGGTTAGGCAACCCATGTGGCAGGGTGTCTCCCCACCCCCCATCCTGGTGCCTCCCTGTGAACTGATGGGTTTCTTTCTGCAGGTGACCAGCGCCATGTCCAGCCAGGTGGTGGGCATTGAGCCTCTTTACATCAAGGCAGAGCCAGCCAGCCCTGACAGTCCAAAGGGTTCCTCAGAGACAGAGACTGAGCCTTCTGTGGCCCTGGCCCCTGGTCCAGCTCCCACTCACTGCCACCCAGGCCACAAGGAAGAGGATGATGGGGAAGGGGCTGGGCCTGGTGAGCAGGGTGGTGGGAAGCTGGTACTCAGCTCCCTGCCCAAACGGCTCTGCCTGGTCTGTGGGGATGTGGCTTCTGGCTACCACTATGGTGTGGCATCCTGCGAAGCTTGCAAAGCCTTCTTCAAGAGGACCATCCAGGGTGAGCCCCCATCCCAGTCCTGTGCCCTTTTGCCCTATACCCTCTGGGCCTGGCACCACCCAATAGGTACACTGCGGGGTACCACTAAGCCTGCAGACTGACGTGGTACTGTTTGAGGTTGGCAGTCTAGTATTCCCGGAAATACTACCTCCTACTCCCCAGAAATACTCTTTTTTTTTCCCCCCAGAAAGACTCTTTTCCTTAAAAGTTAGATTATAAAAACCAGGATGCATTGATGGATTAGAGTGGGATGGGAGAGCGGACTAAGGATACCTCCTGTGTTTCTGGTACAATAGGCCCAGCATCTTCAACAGTGGCTCTGAAAAATTCCAAGGCTTTGTTCTTGCTTCTGGCAGTTGCTGACCTCTCCCTAGCATAGCACACACACCCCTTTTCCTGATTTCTCCAAAGCTACACTAACACAAGGCAGGTTTTTATGGGTATCTGAGGGGGCCACCTTAAATATTAGCCCTATCTCTGCTTTTAAGCACTGATTTTTTTTCTCACTCAGGAAAGCATATAGAAATTCGAGGGCATGAGCAAGATGCTTATATAAGCATTTCTTTGGATGGACCTGTTATTTATGTTTTTACTTGACCATCAGTGACTTCTGAGCTATAAGATGTATAATTTAAACATATATATTTTTTGAGTGCTTACTGCCAGGCACTGTGCCCTTTTATGTTCTTAGTCCCCTAAGCATCTCTGTAAGTTGTCAGCACTATTATCATAAGTGAGGCTCAGAAAGGTTTTTGAAACTTTGTTCAAATCTCACAGGTAGAAAATGGCAGAACCAGGATTTGAACTTGGGTCAATTTAGATCCAGAGCTGAGCTCTTAAACACCAGACTGCTGCCTCTGCTTAATACTAATAACTGAACTTCAGACAGGTGCCTCATGACTGATTGTGACATTCCAGTGAGTTTTGACTTGGCTGAGACCCACTGGTCTAAAAATTCTGTGCTCCCTTCTGGCTCTGAAGACCAGAGAGCAACGGGTTCAAGTGTGGGTGTCTTCTATACACCCTGGAACACTTCATTGTATGTTGGTTGTTGACAAATATTTATTGAGTGCTAGCTGTAAATAGTGATTGTTTACTGAGCATTTAAATGCCATGGACCATGCTAAAAGTTTTACCCATATTTTCTCCCTACTTCTCACAATCTATATTTGTGGGTCAGATTTTTATCACCCCAGTTTTACAGCTGGGAACACTAAGAGTCCAAAAGGTTAGGTCTGGGAGTTGGCCAAGGTCACAAAGTTGGTAAGTGGTAGCCAAAGCCCTTGGCACTTCATACACCTGTGCTTTCTTGCCCTGGCCAGAGTTCTAGGTCCTAGGAACATAGCTGGGACTGAGGTAGAGCCATCTCTGCCCTTGGGAAGTTTATATTCTAGCAAAGGGGAGAATGAGGAAACACTGAATTGCACAGAATTGTCTGATTACTGCTGTGGTCTATACTAAGGGAATAGGCTGGAGTTGGGCCCTGGATGGGGAGCTTCCTGAGGAGGTGTCTTGGGCTGAGTGCAGAAGCCCCAGGAGGAGAAAGCACACTGTGAAGAGAAGCATGCTGATGGCCTGTTGCTGGTTGTGTCATTTGGTCCCTGTGGGACCCTGTGAGGCTGGGAGGGCAGCTATGTGCTAGGCCCTGTTACTAGTGCTGGGAACTGTCCTTGCCCTGGTGGAGCTGCCACTGAAATGGGGAAACAAGTAATATATAAGATCTATAAGTACATTTATAACATGTTTGATGGTGCTGAGAGCTTAAGAGAAACTAGAAAGCAGGGTTCAGAGGCTGGGAGGTATGTGCAGAGGGATTTGGCTTTGCCATAGGGTGGCCAGGGAAGGCCTCCCCAAGGTGACAGAGACCGGGGGAGGTAATGGAGCCTGTGTGGACCTCAAGACCAGAGCTCCAGGCTGGAGCAGCATACTTTGAGGCAAGGCCTGCTTGAGGAACATGGAGGAGGCCAGAGAGGGAGCAGAGGTCAAAAAGGTGACAGGGAGCAGGGTGCAGGCCTTGTAGGCCATGGTTTCACTTTGGCTTATACAGTAAGAAGGGAGATCTCTGAAGGATTTTGTGCAGAGGATGGATAGTATCTGACATAGATTTTCTTCCCCCCCCCAGACCAAAGTTAGTATGTATGACATTGATTTTTTTTTTTTTTTTGAGACAGTCTCACTTTGACATCTTTTGTAGAGTGGCAAGGTGTCATAGCTCACAGCAATCTCAAACTCATGGGCTCAAGCAATCCTCTTGCTTCAGTCTCCTAAGTAGCTGGGACTACAGGTACCTGTCACAATGTCTGGCTATTTTTAGAAATAGGGTCTTGCTCTTGCTCAGGCTGGTCTTAAACTCCTGAGGTCAAGCAATCTGCCCACCTGGGCCTCCCAGAATGCTAGGATAACAGGTGTGAGCCACCGTGCCCAGCCCTGACATTGGTTTATTGGTTTAGTAGGAACTTTCTGGCTGTTGCGTTGAGAATAGATTGAAGGGGGCAGGGACAACAAGAGGCCAGTGAGGGCTGAGGTGACAGTGACTCAGGTCAAGGGTGGAAGCAGTTGCTGCGGCAAGAGTTAGATTCTGGACATAGGAAGAGGAGGTAAAGGCCTCCAGAATCTCTCAGGGGGGTTGTGAGAAGAAGCAAAGCTACCATTTAGGTTTCTGCCTGGGCAACTGGACAAACAGCATCCGTTTAGGACATATTAAGGTTGAGCTACCTGCTAGACATGCACAATGTAGAGGCAGCTGGATATGTGAGTCTAGAGTTCAGGCTAGAGATGCAGATTTGATAGTGCCACAACTGGGTCAGATTGCCTGGGAGTGAGTGGAACAAGGCACAGACAGGCCTGGGGTTCTTCAGTGGGAGAACCTGGGGAGACACACAAAACCCATGAAGTAGCCAGGGAGGTAGGGAAAAAAATAGGAGTATGTGGTGTCTCAGAAGCAAAAGAAAGTGTTTATAATTGTTTCTAGGAGGAGGAAGTGATCAGCAGTGTTAGTTGCTCCTTTTAGGACAGCTGTTCTCAACCTGTGGGTCGCGACCCCTATGTAACAATGAAAATACATTGCAGCATTAGGAAGGTTGAGAACCACTGTTTTCGGATAAGTAAGATGAGGAGCAAAAATTGAACATTGGCTTTAGTGATGTAGAGGTCACTGTGGCTCTTGAGAGCAAAAGAGGGCAGTGTGGCCAAGAGACGTGGGTTGAACAGAGGCTTTGGGTAGAGGTGTAGCCTGTCTGCTTGGTCCCAGCCCCTGCCTTGTCCAGACAGGGCCTCCACCCAGCAGCCGTTCCCCTCTCCACCTGCTCATGGCGTCCTGCTCTCCCTTTCCTCCCCATACCCCCAGACCTGTGCTTGCCCTGGGCCAGTCAGGGCTCTCCTGTGAGCTGGGCCCCCTCCCGGCCCTGGGAGGCCGCCACTGGAGCCCTGCCTCTTCCTGGCAGGGAGCATTGAGTACAGCTGTCCGGCCTCCAACGAGTGTGAGATCACCAAGCGGAGACGCAAGGCCTGCCAGGCCTGCCGCTTCACCAAGTGCCTGCGGGTGGGCATGCTCAAGGAGGGTGAGCGCTGGGCAGGGGCCTGGGCAGGGGCTGGGGGTACTGGGTGCACGTGCTGGGTGGGGACAAGGTCTGGGAAGTTCTGGTGAATGGACTGGGGAGGATGGCTCAGCAGAGCAAGCCCAGCACCATGGTCACAGTCCTATCCTACAATTCAAGGGGTACGCCTGGACCGCGTCCGGGGTGGGCGGCAGAAGTACAAGCGGCGGCCAGAAGTGGACCCACTACCCTTCCCAGGCCCCTTCCCTGCTGGGCCCTTGGCAGTAGCTGGAGGCCCCCGAAAGACGGGTAAGACTGTGGGTCCCTAGGACTCTAGGGCTAGGGCTGGGGTGGAGCTAGGACATGGGAGGCCTATCTGTGGCATTGTTCACCCAGCATAATAGTCATCTTGGGCACTGGGACCCAGATTTCCTCTTTATCTTACTGCTTTCCCCAAGAAATGTGCAAAATGCCTTTTCTTGCATCAGACACACCAAGTAGTACAACTTGGGACAGGGAAAGGTTTAGAGCTTGTCACAAACAGACTGCCTTTCCCTGGGAAATAGTGAACACTCTTCCCTGCAGAAGAATCCACAGGGGAATGACTCTGGGAAGATGTGTGGCCCCTGAGGCCTGATGGATGGGCGTGCTCCTGACTCTAGTCCTCCAACTGTCACTGCAGCCCCGGTGAATGCACTGGTGTCTCACCTGCTAGTGGTTGAGCCTGAAAAGCTATATGCCATGCCTGACCCAGCCGGCCCTGATGGACACCTCCCAGCTGTGGCTACCCTCTGTGACCTCTTTGACCGAGAGATAGTGGTTACTATCAGCTGGGCCAAGAGTATCCCAGGTAAAGGGCCTAAGTGACCTGGGGCTTCCCTGAGTGGGCCAGGCCATGCCTGGCTCTGGTGCACTTGCTCAGGCAGGCCTACTCCCCACTGCTCTCTAGGCTTCTCATCGCTGTCGCTGTCTGACCAAATGTCAGTACTGCAGAGTGTGTGGATGGAAGTACTGGTGCTGGGTGTGGCTCAGCGTTCACTGCCACTACAGGATGAGCTGGCCTTTGCTGAGGACCTGGTCCTGGATGAAGAGGGGGCACGGGCAGCTGGCTTGGGGGAACTGGGGGCTGCCCTTCTGCAACTGGTGCGGCGACTGCAGGCCCTACGGCTGGAACGAGAGGAGTACGTCCTGCTGAAGGCCCTGGCCCTTGCCAATTCGGGTGAGAGTCCAGGGCAGGCATGAACGGTCTCTCCATGAGGCCTTTTAGTTTTTAACTCTGTGATGGTGGCACAGTCCCATTTTGCAGATAAGGAAAACTGAGGCTTAGGGAAGAACAATGACTTGCTGAAAGTCACAAAGCAAGCCAAAGGCAGGCCCTGAACTGCATATAGGATTTTGAACTCTAGTGCCATACTAACGTGGAAAGGTAAATAGTTTAGGGAGAGGGAGGGAAGGGAGGGTAAGAGGTAGCCATAGTTGAGGGAGAAGGGTGGGCCCTGGCTTAGGGCAGCAACAGAGTGGTCCCTCTCAGTCAGCCTATCAACAGATCTGTTTGATATCCCATTAGGCCCCATCTGGCATTGCCCAAGCAAGGTGTGGATTTTGCCCTTTCCAGAGATGGCCCAGGTAAACAGTTCTCTTTCTTCTTGCAGACTCTGTGCACATCGAAGATGCCGAGGCTGTGGAGCAGCTGCGAGAAGCCCTGCATGAGGCCCTGCTGGAGTATGAAGCTGGCCGGGCAGGCCCCGGAGGGGGTGCTGAGCGGCGGCGGGCAGGAAGGCTGCTGCTCACACTACCCCTCCTTCGCCAGACAGCAGGCAAAGTGCTGGCCCATTTCTACGGGGTGAAGCTGGAGGGCAAGGTGCCCATGCACAAGCTGTTCTTGGAGATGCTTGAGGCCATGATGGACTGAGGGAAGGGGTGGGACTGGTGGGGGTGCTACAGGACCTGCCAAGGATGGGGTCAGCCCCAAGGGGGCAGAGCTGGAGTCTGGGCAGTGCCACAGCCTGCTGGCAGGGCCAAGGCAATGCCATCAGTCCCTGGGAGCAGGCCCTACGCCCTCCCCTCCTAGGGAGTGTCAGAAGCTGGGAAGATACATGCTCAGGCTCTGGGCACAGTGCTGTCCCTTGCAAGCCATAACATGCCCCCAGAGTGCAGGGGTACTTGCGGAAGCCATAGGGGGCTGCAGGGGATGTGTGGGAGGCAGAAGCCTGAACTCAGGGAGGGAAGGGGATAGAGGCCACAGTTTCCCAGTGGGTGATGCTTTTGCTGCTGCTTAATCCTATCCCCTCTCCAGAGCAGAGGGGCATTTGGAGAGCAAAGGCCCCCTTCCCCCTTCGCTCCTCATCATTTGCATTGGGCATTAGTGCCCCCCCTTGAAGCAATAACTCCAAGCAGGCTCCAGCCCCTGGACCCCTGGGGTGGCCAGTGTCCCCCCATCAGCTCCCACCCAGCCTCCTCAGTGGGCAGGGAGAGCACTGCCTCTATGCCCTGCACAGCAATAACACTATATTTATTTTTGGGTTTGGCCAGGGAGGCACAGGGACATGGGGCAAGCCAGGGCCCAGAGCCCTTGGCTGTACAGAGACTCTATTTTAATGTATATTTGCTGCAAAGAGAAACCGCTTTTGGTTTTGAACCTTTAATGAAAAAAAAATATATACTATCAAGCTCAAGAACACTGTGCGTTCAGTATGTCATTGGAACAAGGGTTGGAGATATACATGGTAAACAGCACGTATGTCAACAAAGATACACACAGTTGCAAAATGTTAAACTGGTGCCTGGCATGATCAATTCTCGGTTTCCTCATCATTCAGCAGCATGTTGGGGATTCCACGGGTGATGGGGAAGAGACGTCCAGACTCTGGGCATTGTAGGGTGCCCTCCAACACATCCACCTGCGGGTGGGAAGGGGCAAAGCTGAACACTGACAGCCTCAGTGTGGGAGGCAGGTGGGAGGGAAAGGAAGCCATAGGCCGGTTCTCACCTCCAAAAGGACGTGGTGCATCTTCCTCAGAAAGTTCTCATCATGTTCGTATCCTTCAATTGGCTCTTTGGGCACCTCGACCAGGTGCAACTGTGGGTGGGCAAGAGACCTTTGTCAGCTCAGGGCATCCGCGACCCTTCACCTCAGGCCGGGCTCCGGATCGCGGTTCTAGAGGCTGCGGTGTGCCCGTCCCTACTTCCCAGGGCATGCACCGGCCGGGGGAGGGTTCTCACGGTATCAGCTGCCTCCAGGAGCGCCGCCCACTCCACCTTGGGTATCATACGCGCCACGAACTCAGGGTTGAACTCCACGGGGTTGATGCGGACCTCGGTGGCCTGCAGGCGGAGGGATGTAGCTAGGCGGGGACCGAACCCCAGTTCCCCATCTCACCCGGGAGAGGGGAGTGATCGCTCCGGATCTTACCTGGAGGCGCAGGGGGAAGCCACGGGGCCCCACCCCCCGCACATGCGAGCTCAGCAGATTGTGAGTGAGCAGTTTCATGTCGCCAAATGAGCTCTCGCCAGACCGGAACCGGAAAGAGTTCTTCTCTCTGTCCTGGTCACTTCCGGGGCTGCTCCACTCCCTCTGTTATCCGAGGGCCGGAGGACCGGAAGTGGCGAACTTGCTGGAACTTCTCGCGCAAGTCGGACCGAAGCAGGTAAGCGAAAAGACCTGTGGGGTCATGTGTTGCTACCGGAAGCGTCTGTGCGAGGTTGCCACTGCGCATGCCCACTGGCTTTGACTCAGCCCCCATTCTCTACAAACCATAAGTAAAATGCAAGTGATAGCAGCTGCAATGCAGGGGCTCTCATTGGATGCATAGTAAACTTATTTTGCTCATACACAGGCCCTCGAGATCATCTCTCCCTCCCCTCCAGTTAAGGAACGGGAACACCATCCTATCTGTAAATTAGTCCCAGAAACACAGCGACACCTCACCCTTGAATGCAAATTATCTGCGCTACTGCGGCGGCCTCGCCCCATTTGTAATTGCGTCAGCGGCTTAGCCCCCAATATAAATGAGCCTAGAATCCCGGCAGCTTGGTGGGTGTGTAGCGGCTCACGCCTGCGCAGTGCAGGAGTTCGACCCGGGGCAGGGCCCTGTCTTTTGCGCCGGTGTCGACGTTGCGGCGGGAGCCAGGCCCCGCCTTCTGGGGCGGCCTCTGCTGGGGGCGGAGTAGTTGTGGTCACGCTGCGGGTATGGGAGTGAGTGGGTTATGCGTTTTGAGACGCCGAACTGGCTCTCTACTCGCTGGTGCAATAGCGACAGCAGCAGCGGCGGCAGCAAGACAGCAGCCGAAAGGAGCAGAAGGGTGGGTGCCTGGCAAGGCCCACAGGTTCAGCAGCGCCGCCGCAGCCATGGCCCCGATCAAGGTGACCGCTGCCCAGCCCCCCGACCTCCCACTCCTCCATTCTTTTCATTGCCAGCCCTTGCCCAGCTCCTCTGGGGGGGGGGAGTCGCCTTTTTTCCTGGCCTCCGGACCCCTCCCCGCCGCCTTAGACCCTTCTGTCCCGCTCATCCCCTCCGCAAGCCCCCTTAGGCCCAAGGCTTTCGAGCTCTCCCCTGGATTCCCTTCACATTGGCCCTGAGACACTCCGTGACAAGTTGCCACCATTTTCAGGCGATTGAATGTCGCGGCCTCCCTCATCTTCTAGAACCTCTTACTCCGCCCTGGGCCCCTTTCTACCTCCCTACTTGTTGTCCCCCACCGTACCCACGCCCCGTCCTCGCTTTTGTGTTAGTACTGGTCATTATTTCATCCCATCTTTTGAAACAGTTGTCCCTTAGTGCCTCCATGGCGTCTTCTCCCATTCCACTCCACGACCTTCTTTCTTTTATGGCTAATTCCCACCCTTTTGGAACCATCTCCAGCTCCTTGGACCCTGTCCCATTGCTCTCTCAATCTTTGCTGAGACTCTCCCCCCATTTACCTTCTACTTCGTTCTACTCCCAACCTCTGGGATCCTCAGAGACTCTCCCCCACCTCTGACATCCTCTCTTGTCTACTGTCCTGGCCCCTCAAAGCCCTCACACACTTCCAGCCAGGTGCATAGTTTCCTCCCCCTTCAGGAAATTCCTTCTTTATTCTACATCTCCTGGGTGTAGGGGCCTGGACATCTCCCCTAATTTTCCCTGTTGCTGCTGCTCTTCCTCTTCATGAGGGTGAGACACTTGAGCCTGCCCAGGATCCCTCCCTGTTGTCACAGCCTCCTCTGTCTCCCTCTCTGGCTACTTATCCAACCCCTTTCCAGTAACTTAGACAACTTATTGTGCAATCTCTTGCGACATGTGGGGGGCCCTTATCTCTTTCTCTGTTGCCATCAGTGGGTTCTTAAGAGGAGCAGGGCCCCTTGAAACCTTGAGGATGTGGGGTAACCAAATGTGGGAGAGGAAGACAGGGAGGGACGTTTGGAAACTCTGACAGGGCTGGAATTTTCTGCTGGGTTTTAATCTTCTTTCCAGCAGGCACGGCTACCAGGCTATTTCCCTCCTGGCTCCCTTACCCAACCTCATTGTGGTGTCCTTCCCTCTAGGTGGGAGATGCTGTCCCCCATGTGGAGGTGTTTGAAGGTGAGCCAGGAAACAAGGTGAACCTGGCAGAGCTGTTCAAGGGCAAGAAGGGTGTGCTGTTTGGAGTTCCTGGAGCCTTTACCCCTGGCTGTTCCAAGGTAAGCCCCTTCCCCTCTGAGGATCAGGAATCGACATCTTTTGTATTCTTCTTAAGTCCACCACATAGTCTTTATAAGACAGTTACAAAAGCATTTCGGGGTGATCAGAAAATAAGCAGAAGGACTGGAAAGGTAATAGTACTGGGAATGTTGGAGAAAGGGTATTGCAGTTATCCAGCACCTCTTGGTGGTCCTGTTGAGTAGCGATAGGCACTGTGGAAGGTACTTGGGACTCAAGTAAATAAGATATAGTCGTGCACATTAGAAATTCATGTTGGCCAGGTGCGGTGGTTCATGCCTATAATCCTAGCACTCTGGGTGGCGTAGGTGAGTGGACTGCTTGAGCTCTGGAGTTTGAGACCAGGCTTAGAAGAGTGAAACCCCATCTCTACTAAAAATAAAAGAAATAGCCAGGCATGGTGGTGTATGCCTGTAGTCCCAGCTACTCAAGAGTCTGAGGCAGGGAGTTTGAGATTGCTATGAGGTAGGCTGACACCATAACACTCTAGCCTAGGTAACAGAATGAGACTCTTATCTCCAAAAAAACAGAGAAGTTTATGGTTTATTTATTTATAGAATGGTCTATGCAGTTCTCTGTGTGTCTGATCAAAGGAATTGAGGCAGGGCAGTGAGCAGGGCCTGGAGATGAAGGGTGGGCTGAGAAGCAGATGCAATTATCCTTTTTGACTCTTTGTTTCCTTGTCAGACCCACCTGCCAGGGTTTGTGGAGCAGGCTGAGGCTCTGAAGGCCAAGGGGGTCCAGGTGGTGGCATGTCTGAGTGTTAATGATGTCTTCGTAGCTGCTGAGTGGGGACGAGCTCACAAGGCAGAAGGCAAGGTGAGCTGTAGGGCTTAAGCGGGGTTGGGGCTTGATAGGAGATTTTTCTGTGACCTTTACTTTCTCTCTCAGGTTAGGCTCTTGGCTGACCCCACTGGTGCCTTTGGGAAGGTGAGTATGCCCCCAACCTCCACCCTACAGAATAGTTCCTGTGCTGGGGCTTGGAAGCAGGGACTTGGTGGAACATGGCAGTGTGGGGAGCAGTGGGGACCTTTGCCAGTTCTGGAGGTTTCTGATGCTTTCCTCTGTTTTTCTCTTAGGAAACAGATTTATTACTAGATGATTCATTGGTGTCCCTCTTTGGGAATCGACGGCTTAAGAGGTAAAAGTGCTGGGTCCTCCGTGGGGTTCTCTGGGGACTCTGGCTCATGCCTCCCTTCCTGTCTCCATCCCAACCCCCAGGCCCAAGCTGATGCAGCTGGCCTGCCTTTCTTTCTGGCAGGTTCTCCATGGTGATAGAAGATGGTGTAGTAAAGACCCTCAATGTGGAACCCGATGGCACAGGACTCACCTGCAGCTTGGCACCTAATCTCATGTCGCAGCTCTGAGGCCCTGGTCCTAGGCTTGTTTCCTCTACCCGATCCCATCTCACTTGCCAACCCTGGGCAGAAGGGCCCAGCCCAACCTGTGCTGGGCCTGCCCATTGGAACCTTGGCAAAATTTCTGTAATAAACACTTCTGGTTCATCCTGTCTCCTTGGTTTTGAACTGTTGCCTCACTGAGCACCAGGCCTCATGACATAGTCACATATTGAGCAGAGAGCCATGAAGGTGGCAGGTAGGAACTAAAGGGGAGAACATGGGAGACCCTAACTTAATTAAGGAGGGGTCAGAGGAGGCCTCTTAGGCCGATGTTACTAAGCATTGATCAGGGAGCTGGGAAGGAGCCAGTGGCCTGAAGGGCAGGAGGAGGAGCAGTCTATGTAGAGAGAGCATGTATGTCCAGGCCCAGGCAGGCATGAATTTGGCACACCCTGTGGCTTGAGTACTTGGTCTCTGTGTGCTTACTGATGTCATTGAGGCCAGTAATCCCAAAGTAGAAACGTTGGCTCCAGGAACCTCCTGTTGGGGTGGGCCCAGCCCCACCATCCTTTCAGGTTGGTAGTACTGGGAGTACCCTGGTGCCTTGGGACCGTTTGATGGGCAGGAGGGACTCCATCAATGGGGGCAGCACTTGTTTAGTCCAGGAGGGCGGGCACCCTGAAGGAGGAGTCTGTAAGTGAGCTGTGACAGTGAGAAAATACTGGCAAGGCCTGCCCAGTGGTAGGTGGATGTGAGGGGGCAGAAGCCAGGGATGCCAGCAGGTTCGGCATTCATTTGGGGGTATTGAGGCCTTGCCATTTTGGGGCTCTGCCTCTTGGCCCTGGGAAGCTGTGAACATGGCAGAGATTGTTAGGCCCCCACTGTGTTTAGGGGCTCACAGTTGGAAGGTTAACGCTTTTAGAGCATTTACTACATGCCAGGCACAGTGCTGTGTGCTTCAGGAGTGGTGATAGCCCTCACAGAGGTCCATTCAGAGGGGGTTGGGGGATGTGCTTTCATCACAGTGCCGAGCTGCCCTGCATGTATGAGGCTCTGAGGGCCCTCCCTTCCTTGTGTTCTCCAGGAGCTCAGCCTCAGAGGTGGCTATGGCAGGCCACATATTCATGGGAGGTCAGGAAAGACCAAGGAAAGGTCTCTTAGAACAAATGACCCTTGAGGCAGTGGGAACAGCTGCAGGGATGGAGGAGTGGGATGGCCCTAGGCTGCCAAGGATGGCCATGGCAGCTGGGGTGAGGGAGGTCAGTGGGCATCTTAAGCCTATAAGTGGTTCACCTTCTACCTTACCGGCACCTCAATCGTGAAGATTTTGGGACTCAAAAAAATACCCCAAAATGAAGGTCTCAGAAGTAGCCTCAGAAACAAGTTTTTCTGTGACCTTCTCCAGCCCCCTTCTCTCTCAATCTCATTCTCCCATGAGGCTGGCCATCAAAACTAGAATCCTAATTCCCCAAGGCAGATCATCAAAAACACTCCTTTCCCCCAAAGTCAGCCATAAAATTTAAAAAAAACTACTGATAACTTTCCTTTTGCCTTTCTTTGTAAAAAAAAGGCCATAAAGAAATTACCTGACCTACCTTGTGTGATTACAGGTCATAAGAACCTCATTACAGTGAGAACCCAGCCCATACCCAGAGGGAAGAAGAGTGTGTTCAGAATACTGGAGGCCTTGCTGGGTTTCCCCACTCGGTCACACCCTTTTTGTCCAATCATATTTCTATGTAGCTAACTATACTTTGTTGAACCTGAGCATAAAAATGGAAAATTTCCTCTGTATCTTCGGGTTTTCAAAGTTTCCCATTTATACATGTTACATAAATTTATATGCCTTTTCTGTAACTAATCTGCATTTTGTGAGTTGATTTTTCAGCAGACTTTCAGAAGGCAAAAGGGAAATTTTTCCTTGGTCCCAACAAAGGATTTCTGTGGGGCTGTGGCAGGTCAGATTCACACCTGGGCTGCTGTGTGCAGCTGGGTGGCAGGGAGAGGTACCAGCTGGGCTGCAAAGAAAGGATCCATAATCAGTGTAGGGTTCAGGAGGTGGGGGTGGGGCGGGATGTGTTGGGAGGGAGAGAGAGACCAGGGAACACCCCCACCAAGTGTAATTGGCTGGGTGTTAATAGTGTGTCCAGTGGTGGCCTTCCTGCTTGGGTTCCAAGTGCTCAGCATGCTTAAATTGACCTGCCTGCCAACCTTTGTCCCTCAGTTTCTTTCCTGTGATCTGCCACCCTTTAGGGGTCTGGGTGAGGGTCGGGCAGGAGGCTGACTGTGTCTGTAGTTTCTCTGGTATCCAGCCTCTTCTCCCCCTGCCAAACTCTGGGTCACAGTGTTGTCCTTGCTGACATGCGGATGCAAAGGCCCTTTCTTTCTCCAATACCATCTCTCTTTAATCCTCTCCTGGTAAAAATGAGGAGACCGAAGTGTGGAACTTCCTATAAGGGGACTTGTGAGCTTCAGTGTCTGCATCAGTAAATGAGGAGATAGGATTACCACCCCGGAGGGGTGCGGAAATACCCCCTGTCCAGGGCAGCCCAGCCTCTGTCTCTATCACTCCATCCTCTCTGCTTCCTCCACTCCCTGGCTCCCATCTGTGGTGGCTGAGAACCAGGGAGGCCTCTGAAAGGAAGTGTCTCCTTCAGAGTCCCTTGCCATTGGCTGGGCCTCTAGGCCGAGATGACGGGCCTTCAGGGCCTGGGTAACCCTTAGGACAGCCCAGGGGGTGTCAGGGTATGAGTGGAGTGAGGCTGGGCCTTAGTGGCCCCAACTATTGAGTGAGTGGCTAGGGCCAGCCCTGGGAGTGGCTCCAGGCCCTGCAGGTCAAACAAGCAAACAATGTCCGGCAGAGTTATCTCCAAGCTGCATAGACTGAGCCTCAGGCCTGGAGACAGGGCCGCCTGGGACTACCCCCTGCAGGGCTGCAGGTGTGTCCTTCCTGGGCTGTGGATGGCCAAGGGCCAACATTAAAAAACTAAACAAATGAACAAAATAACCTGAACCATTCGTCCAACACATGCCCAGATAAAACTCACTGCACCTGTTCTTATCTGCCTAAGGCCATAGTAACGTGGACTCCGAAGGTCAAGGTTTTTTTTTTTTTTTGCCGGGGCCGGGTTTTAATCCACCATCTCCAGTATATGGAGCCTGCGCCTTACTCCTTTGAGCTACAGGCACTGCCCAGAAGGCCAAGTGTTTTACTCAGCACCAGCGGTTCTGGGCCTTCCTGGGTCTCAGTGGTTCTCAACCTTCCTAATGCTTCCTAATGCCTCCTAATGCCACAACCCTTTAATACAGTTCCTCATGGTTTTTTTTTTTTTTCTTGAGACAGAGCCTCAAGCTGTCACCCTGGGTAGAGCGCTCTGGCATCATAGCTCACAGCAACTTCCAGCTCCTGGACTCAAGTGATTCTCTGGCCTCCACCTCCAAGTAGCTGGGATTACAGGCGCCCACCACAACACTTGGCTAATTTTTGGTTGTAGTTGTCATTATTTGCCAGGCCCGGACTGGATTCGAACCCACCAGCTCTGGTGTATGTGGCGAGTGCCTTAGCTGCTTGAGCTACAAGTGCTGAACCCTCCCAAACTATCTTTTAAAACCCTCAAAGTCTTGGGGAGACAGATTTAGAAACTCCTGTGTCCTCACTTGGCCCTTTGTGATATTAAACTCTTTCTCCAGTGCAAGCCCACCTGTCTCGATGTATTGGCTCTCCTCTGTGCAGCAGGATAACCCCCTGATTGTGCTGTAACATTACCATGGTGCAAGCTGTAAGGAGTGAAACAATAAAGGGAGAAAAGAACAAGTATTCAGCTCAAATTATAAGAAGCAAAGAGAATCTGAAACAGTCACAAGTGCTGAATGTGAAACG